>CM076569.1:848281975-848501123 GCA_034641835.2 Pinus albicaulis | reverse complement strand
CTAAATAGTCGTTTTCCATCAATTTGACAAGCCTTCCCCTCTCTGAAATAACATAAAAATATCGATATGAGTATGTAATTGTTGTCATACCATTAATGCCAAGTATAGAGAGTATAATTTCTTCAAAAATTCACCTCAAAACAGACAAGTTCTAAGTACCCTTGAGATTGAAACATGATCTCAATTTATAGCAGAAGAGAGGTAGTTTCAATTCCAATAAGAAAGGGATAAATTCCTTTCATGAAGGGATTAAGCTCCAAATACCAAGGGATAGACTCCTTTAATGAAGTGATAGAGGTTCATGAATGGAGGGATTGAAGCTCGACTAGATTACGCTTCTAGAAGCCTCTAGCTGGGAAAATATTTGACCAGCTAGGCTTCTAGAACTTACTTTTTCTTTTATTTTACCTTTTACGGGGGTTCACAGTTTTAGTAAGAAGAACGTGCAAGATGTGCCATAGGTTATAAAGCAAGAAACTGTTGTACAATGAGCTTTTCTCCAATTTCAAGACTTGGTTTAGGAACTTTATAATTTTGGACCTCTAAGGGAGAATAAAATAGGTAATGATGAACCCATATAGACAGCTAAATGTCATGGTGACAATTTTTAGTGTAACAGGCAGCAAGGAGTAGAACTACACTAGTTCCACTCGAGGGACTATTATCACCAATTGGTATTTCATATGGCAGTCAGTGTATCTCTATTTTTTATTACATATGTTGATGATGTTTCAGTCACTATTGTTAGAGTGATTGGGGTAAGAGAGGTTCTTAGAACCAAATATTGGATCCTAGAGAGTTAGGATATATTCTGGTCTCTTAAGGAAAACATTGCTACAACCAGCGATCAGCAGGAGTTCTACATAGATCATGGATGGGGGGAGAGATAGTGTAGGGTGGATACTTTGGTCTATCTCTACTTTCAGCCATATAAGCCATTCATATTGCAGAGAAAGGATATTGAGGAGTTTCTCTATGGGCCACAAATGGTGATCCATATTGTTGGAGGAGTAGTACATGGGTCAGAGCTTCTCATTAGGAGTAAGAACTCCAACATTTTTTATGCTCCATGCCTCAATGGGGCCATTAGACAACAAATAGTTTCCACCATGGATCTCCCACTTCTTGATGATGTGAGCCATTTGGTTTTATCACCAAAGGCTAACTTGGACATTTGGGAGGGGCAGCTAAGGGACATATTAATTGGAAAATATTTGATTCAGTGGTGGAGTTTATTAAATGAGGATGTCACAGGGGAAGAAGAGGAGATTTTGTAGTAGTCATCCTTGCAGTTGCTTAAGGAAAAGCAACATCTGGGAGGGGAGCACTGTAATATTTCTAATCATCTTTCAGCTAGTTGGAATATTGTTATAGCATAATTTATCACCAGCTTATACTTTATGATTTATACATTGGCCTTGGGCAACCCTTCCCTTCAGACTTGGACATATTTCTCAAAAACAGTATCTTAAAACCCATACGCGACTCTGCCCAGAATTTTCCACGTATATACGCAAGTCCATACATATAGAATTGTGTATTCCATTTTAAAAATTTAAAAATATATATATTCCCTATTTTAAAGGTGGGGTTTACGGTTGTTCCAGTAACTTAACCACTCCAGCCTGTGGCCTAACTATTCCCAAATGTAAAAACTAATTTGAGGGAGTATAAAAGCGCCTCAAGGGAATATCCTAAGGGGGGAAGAGAGAGAGAAATATATATATTATACACGGTTGGATCCCTATCCAAGTCTGATATATTCCCATGCCTCCTTCACTTCCCAGATATTTGAAGGAAACTCTTGTTTCCTTGAGATGCTCACCACCCTATGTGACATCCATTGTGCACTATTCTTGGAAGAAATCTTGAGAGGCTAGGGCTGGGTGGATCCAGAGGATGGTATGCTCAAAGCCTATGGTAGATTTCAGGTGATCTCTCCATGTTTTTTCACTGTACATGTCATTAATAATAGAAGATCCATCTTGTCCCTAATGTTTACGTGTAAATAATCTTTTATACATGTGTAATGATCATTAATTGAACGTTTAATATTGTTTTTATGATATTATGCATGATTTCCACTAACATCTAGAACATATATATGTTGTACAACTAGGATTTTGTGTTCGTTATTTGTTGATTTACATATTAAGGAGCACAAAGTGTTGAAGAGGGTTTGCACCCCATGGGATCTACTTCAACCGAGGGATATCTAGGTAAGGTCTGCAACTTGTAGATTCTAGTTATTTTCATAGAAGTTGGTTAAGTGAGTCATTGTAATGGCATGCCCCTAATCTGTGAAGGTTCATCAACCCAAGACCTTTAGGGTAACATTTCCCGAAAAAAATATTAATTTTTTCTTTTTTCATTTAGATATATGAATAAGTTGGTAGGGATACCAATAAATATCTTTAGTAGGAATAAAACCACTTCCAATTTGAATGTGGATCATCTTATCAGTTGAATAAATAACTCTTAGGTGTGAATAGAGGCTAAATCATGTGGATGGGGTCAAGTTTGACCAAATCAATAGCATTGGTATGGAGGTAGTGGAAAGTTATTGAGTGACAGTGTAGTGTTAGTGGGAGGAAGTCTCCATGAGAGTAACATCTTTAATGTGTGGAACCAAGGGTGAGGAGGCTCACAAAGAATATAAGGAAGGGATGGTAGCCATTGAGGGCATTCTGATTATTTTTTATGTTTTGGTCTTGTATGAATTTCTACATGCTTCAGATATTTAGTGGAGTCTGTTGTGTTTTTTAGCACAAGGGTGTTTCTAAGAGGAAATCCCACCCTCATCCTCAAGGGACTTCTACTGCTTACTAAGGAGAGGTTCATTGAGCTCCATTTACACTATCTGGCATCATGCCAAGCTTCAACCGTTATCACCCATGCAGTCTCCTTCAATATTGTGTTGTTTTGCATGGAAGTAGAAGTGGAGGGTCAATAGACCCAATTTCTGAGCTTGTTTCAAGTGAAGGGAGCATCCCTTCATCCCGGAGGCTAGTAATGAAGTTCCTTGAGCATTATTCCATTATCCAGCATCAGGCCAAGAAAAAAACATCACCTACAACATAGTCTCCTTCAGAAACTACGTTATTTTGCAGGGAAGTTGCAGTGGAGGGCTCAGTGACCAAGTTTTTGAGTTGGGTTTTCAGTAAGGGGAGCAACCCTTCATTCGAAAGGTTTATTGGAGGAGTATCACCCATTTCTATATCAAATCAACCACCTCCTATGAGTTACATAGTTTCAATGCGTTATTTCAATGCGTTATTCAGCCCTAGGGATGCAACTTTCATTTTGTGTACTTCTAGAAACCCCTTCTAGGTTGTCTTGGAAAGGTGCTAGAAAGCCTAGATCTCTGATCCCGTAATTTTCTAAGCATTATATCAGCAGTTATTTTTTTTAAAGTATTACCGTGTAGTTATTCTCCATAGGATTGTGCATTCATATGTTCTCTGGCATTTTATGTAGCAGTAACATTTCATATTTCATGTTTTGGGTCATTTGAGGCTTGTTTTGCCTAGCTTGAGTGTCTTTTTCCTCAATATCTTGCACTCATTTCTCTGCTATAATGTGAAACAAAAGCTCTATGATATTCTCCTATTTATGTATTTTTATTTCGCTAAATTTTCTAGTTTTATATGCTATTTTCTTATTTTTCCTAACTTGGAAAATTACATAAAACTCTTTCAAAATCGTTTTTATAATTTGTATAATAACAGTGAATGAGACAACGAACAAAGTAGTGATTATTGCTATTAATTTCATAATATTTTTGTGGAAAAATTGATACTATGTTTTCTTAATACAAGTTATTGTTACTTCTTAATGCCTACGTGAAGAATCTTTTGTCGTTAATAAATCCTGCATTCCAGGAGGCCCCCCTACGAGCTAGGAGGTTTTCTTTTTAGTTATGATTTGTTTACATTAATATTTACTAGATTTTTTTCTTCTTATAATTGTATTTCTAATTGTTTAATTTTTGTTACAGAGTACTCATAAATATAAAATACCAAAAATGAGTTACTGATTCAAAGAATTGTTGTTACATGTACTTAATGTTTTATCATACAATTTCAGTCTTAGTTTTTTTATTATTCAATTTCAATTCTTGTTAGTTTTTTTCAAGTTCTTATAAGAAAAATGAAATTACATTTTAGGAGTTAATTGAGCACATTAGTAATCATAATTGGGTTGTGGTTTCATTGCTTTTACATTAGATTTCATTCTCATTTCCTTTTAAAGCAATTTTATCTTTTATAGATTATATTTTACTATTCATTTTTGTTACACCATTTTTGGTCATCTAACCTATTATCATTAGATGGACCCAAGTACACCATGTAAGACCAATTTTACTCTAAGTAAAATTGCTTTCACTATGTAAAATAACTTAATAAAACACATTTATTAAGTTTTTTATGGTCTAGACATGAAATCCCAAAAGGAAATATTAAACAAATCTATATTTGTTTGATTTTCCTCATGGAATAATTAATTAAAGAATAATTTAATTATTATTCCGGGTCATATTTAACCCAAAACAAGGAAATTAATTAGATAAATCCTTATTTATATTATTATTTTCTAGGAATAATTATTTAAATCTTATTTAAATAATATTCCTTGTTAAATATGACTAAAATCATTTATAAATAATTAAATAAATCATTATTTATTTAATTATCATTCAACCACTTCCTTAAAATAATAAATAAATCATTTATTTATTTATTATTTACAAATATAGGGATTTGACCCAAGTCAAATGCCTTTTCCCTCCAACAAATATAACAAAATATTCCATAAAAGGTGGATCTAGATTTGGTTAATATTATTTTAATCATGCACCAAGATCTAGAATGACCCAATATTTTGTTATAAATAGAAGGGTTTTCCCATTCATTTGTCACCTTTTGTTGCTCATTAGATCACTCTGGATCTATGCCCTTGGTCTGACTTTGAGCCATTATCATTGTCACATTCTCCATTATTTGTTTTGTGAGCTCCCTTTGAGCTCTATGTTTGTCTGGGTTTTCTACGCCAACAAGAGAGAGAATTGCTAGATCTGAAGCGTTGAGGACTTTCAAGATCCCATCCCGTTGAGGAGAATTGGAAACACCTTTCTTGTTTTCCTCTCAGGTGCCCTTAATATAAAAATTCTTTCAAAAATATTGTTCTTGTCTTGTCTATTGGATGCATGGAGAAAAACCTTATTTTCACTGCTTAATGTATTTTTATGCATAGATATGGATTTGTGCAGCATTTATCTTGATCAACTAATTGCAAATTTGAAGATATTGGCAACCATATTTGATGTTAGGGATATTTTTTATGTGTAGCTAAAGTGGTATTTTTTTGTACAGTTCGACAAAAGATTGATACTAACAATTGGCAACTCCACACACGTTTTCAATTACGACTGCTCTCGTTTTTCATATTCATGCATATACAGCTGCTTCAGACCCAATGGTTTCTTTTTAGATTTTTGTTTTTTCTATTTTTATGTCGTTTTTCACCTATAAAACCCTCAAACTTTCAAATTTCTAACTTCCATGTGTTTTTGGCCCTATTGCGCAAGTAACAGACATCAGCCGCAACTGAGACGACAACTTTTTCTGAAATCTACCGCCGTGACACCCGGAGTTGCAGGTTGCACTTTTCGGCCCAGAACCTGTGACCTGGACTGCAGGACGTACTTTTCAGCCCATAATCTACGACCTGGACAGAAAATAGGTCAGAACCCGCGACCTGCACTTTTTTCTGCATTTTTTTAGCAATTTTTCTAGGTTTTTCTGAAGCTTCTGTCAGGGTTTTCTAGCCTCTGTCTCAGCCCGTTTAGACCTGTTTCTGATTTTTTTTACTCAACTAAGTGGGAATCTAGCCCCTTAGGGCTTTAGTACCCTCCATTTGTTGTGGAAGAGTTTTAGCTGTTTCAGACGTCTGAATTTTCAGAGTTTCAGCCTTTTTCTTTTCAGATCTGATACCTCACCTTCAGATCCCTTTTAGATCAGCTCTTCTCCCTTTCAAATCACCTCATATAGTTTTTTTTGGGTTTTCCTCTAAGGTCACCTCCTTGTCCCTTCTACCTTTAACTGATTTCCTCCTTTTTTGCAGCAACCTTGCCTTTGCCTCTTTGCTATTCTCTGCACCTCTTTCCAGCAGATTTATCCTTTAGATCCTTGTCCCTCCCGACCTTAGATCTATTGGCCCCTTTTTAGTGTGTTTTGACTAGATTTTTTCCCTCTTTTAGACTAGTGTTGAGAGACCCGCCTTCTTGGGTTACATTGATGCATTGTTAGCTGTTAATTTTCTGTTTTATATACTGTTATCTGCAGATTTATTTTCAGTTACGCAACACACTTTTTTCTTTTACTCTCAAAATTTCTGGGTTTAAAAATTAAAATTAACACACGCCACACATTGACCCTAAGCGAAGAAGAGCCTGGTTAACACCGCCAGGTAAAGACTTTAAAATCAATTGACACTGCACCTCTCTGCCCTTGTTTCGACATTGTAATCACTTGATTCTACATCCCTGCCCTTGTTGGTCATTCTTTTTCCCTTTGTGCCATCATCATTGCGCCCCCAAGGCGTATATCCCAGAGAATTATTGACCTTCACCCTCAGTTTCTGGTTGGTCGACCTACTCCTTCCCGCCGTCGTCGCGTTAGTCATCCTTCGAATCCGCACTTCGACTCCTCTTCTGATTCTTTGGGTTCTCCTCTTACTTCTGGTTATCCCCCTGTCACCTTCACTATGTCTGGTCCAGGGCCTAACGCTAGTGGTAATCCCGACCCTCATGCTAGGGATGCTACTAGCAGAACCGCCACAGGAACTACCTCGGCTGCGCCCTTGCTCCCCTTCATAGCAGGCCTCAGCCTCCCCGATTTGGACCGGTTGATAAACGACCCTATACACCATGACGCTAGTTGGCTTGCTATGCCGACAAAGCTCCCTTCCGACATCCCAATGTTTGAAGGCCTTGCTGGAGAAGATCCTTCAAATCATGTTCGATCTTTCCACATGTGGTGTTCATCTACCTCCATTACTAATGACTCTGTCCGTCTTCGGTTGTTCCAACAAACGCTTACAGGAGTGACTTCTAAGTGGTATGTTGATCAGGCCCCTTCCTCTCATACCACCTTTGCGACTCTTGCCTGGGCTTTTTTATCTTACTTCCAGCTTCCCCTTCGTTATGACACTGGTATCGAACTTTTGACTTCTTTTCGTCAATCATTTGCGACCCACCTATCTGGTCATGTCCAGGAATGGCGGAGAAGAAGAGAGCCTATGTCAATCCCCTACCTTCGAAGACCATGCCTACATGGACTGGTTCCTTAGATCTCTCTTGCCTCCTATCGGGAAAGATGTCGCATCGCATTTGCCTCAAACCGAAGAAGCCGCCCTCCAACTGGCATTAAAATATGACCTGATCTACACTCAGATTGGTTATGTTTATACCGTTCTACCTGATCTCCCCAGACCCGGTGGTGCCAACACACCGGGGGCACCTCATACCGCCGACGGTATCGTTGGAGCTCTCTCTCATTCATATGCCCAACCTCCCATGGGTTATGGTTTTCCTTGGGGGGGGGGGGCAACACCTCTCGCACTTTTTCCCCTCCCGGTAGCACGTATCCAGGATACGGCATGCCTCCTCTTTTGGCCCAACCTCCTGTTTACCACAGTGTTACCCAACCCCCTTATTATTTGTATTCGCAGCTTGGTGCTCCAGCTCCTCCAGCATCAGCACCTCCGCCTCCCTTGCCTTCTCAACCCCTGCAATAGCAATCACCACCCCCTCAGGAGTAGGTGGATGCACATCAGGGATTTGTGGCTACCCAACCACCTGACGGACAGGTGGCCACTCAACCTTCCCCTTCTGGTTCGTCCGATTACCAGATTCTCATGATGAACTCTGATCAACTTATAACCGTCGACCTTAACCTTCAAACTCGGTCTTGTCAGTACCCCAAGACTCCCACTCCGTCTGTCCCCGAGTCACCTTCTTCAGGTTCTACCGAGCCTTTTTCGACATCCAATGGTCCCTTGCATATCCCTCAGCCCAAATTTGAGGTTCATACCAAGATTCCTAAGGGACCATTACACCGAAATGCTGCTTCCGGTCGAGCTTCTCATTCGTATAGCATAGTAGATGATCTGGCGCAGTCTCCTGCTGTCATTTCAACACTGGAAATCCTCCAGTCTTGTGCCTCTCAAAAGAAGGCTCTATTATCCTCCATGGGCGCTGTAGATCCTGATAATGACCAATTGATTGTTTTCGATGCCCATCAATCAGAACATCCTCCCCTTCCTGCTTCCGTACCTTTCCAAATCCCAGTCAAAATCCGGAACGCTAACGTTTCTCGGTGTATCATTGATGAGGGGGCATCCACCGGTGTGATGTCTGCTTCGGTTTGGAAACAACTCGGATCTCCTGAGTTGGGCCCTTCCACGATCACCCTTCGAGCGTGGGATGGCCACGCCTTCCAGCCCATTGGCCTATTCTGTAATTGTCCTATCACTCTTGTGGGCAAGACTGTTTGCGTTGACGTTGAAGTCATCGACGCCCCTCTTGATTATAACATTCTTTTGGGGCGTAGCTACACCTATGCCATGTCTGCTGTCCCATCCGCAATCCACCGCAAGATATTTTTCCCTCATAATGGAAAGACAGTCACCATTGACCAGTTGACGTATCATGAGCCAAAATCTCAGCCCTCCCCTGAGTCGACCATCTCTTCTGTAGCCAATAAGAAAACTATCAATTCTTTGACCAATGTCTACAAAGAATCCTCTTTGCTTGGAACCTTCCCTGGTCTTCCTCCTCCTCCTGTCTCCGACCCCAGCTCATCAAATGTTTGCATGATGCAATCGTCTCGAGCTGCTCTCAAGCAACCTGCTTCGGCTAGTCAGCAACCGCGCTCTCCGCAACCTGCTCCTAGCCCTTCACCTGCAGCTGGTATTCATGAGCCTCTTTACCCTCCTGGAACGGTTCCTCCAAGCCTTAGCCATTTAGGAGCCGTCCCACCTAGCCACTACCCCTCTGGTCAGATACCATTCCTAGCTCCCCCACCAGGAGTGTACACGATATCTGTCATGGCCACCCTCTCTCTTCCTAACCTGACCCTTGGGATTCCCGTCTGGTACCTTGATCCTCTAGCCGCAACCCTACCTAGTCAACCCAAACCTTATCTTGCTTTGACCCTAGTTCAACAGGTCCCCATGACTTCTCCCGCTGCAACAGTGCCTCAGTCACCTCAACAGGAACCACCTCCTGTTGCAACAGCTTCGGGTAAGAAGGGCAAAGCTCGCAAGGGGGCATCAAAGGACAAGTCTGCCCCGACAAACCCTGCCCCTCCTCGGCCTCCAAATCATACCATCCAGTGTGCTTTGTGTGATGTTGTTGGTCACGCCACCCATACCTGTCCTAAATTGCCTCATCTCAAGCCCATGGTTAATGTCGCGTTCCCTGAGTCCACAGTACCGGAAGCCTCTGTTCCTTTCACGACCGCGGCCATGAACCCCAAGAATATTCACACCAACCACCCCTGTGATTTTTGTGATCTCCATGGCCATTACACCCACCTTTGTCCCCGCCTCGAGGACTTCCGCACCTCTCTAGCCGCGGTCTGCCCATTCGAGGCCAAGTGCAATGAGTCCACCTCTCCCCTATTTGCGCATTTTTTTTTGGCAGAACTACCAGACATGACTGCTCCCATTTACATTCCCCCTCCTGATGTCGAGATGATGAAGCCTTCGTCCACCATTTTCTACCTATCATCATCCATGAGACCCTCGGGGAACATTCCCTCTGAATCCTCCCCTGTTGTTTCGCTTGACCTTTATTCAGCGACCACCTTGGGCTCAACATCCTTTGACCACCTATTTACTTGTTCTTATGTTTTCCCCCATGAAGATCTGTATGTGAGATTTTCTTCTCATGCTGATGATTTCGGTAGCTTTGCCACATCATGTAGTTTGCCTTCCCCTCGTCATCCCCTCTTTTCCCACAATGATGACCTCATGGAAGCCTTCTCCACCCCTGACCTTTTCTTTCCCACCCATAACCGGGATGATACCATCCGTATCTATGATGTTCTCCATAGCATGAGCACCAGCTATCCCTCCTGTAGCCCTCATCAATCACCCTCTAGTCGGTTTATGAGTCATAGCCATCTTATCTAGACTAATCCCCCTCGTAGTTGTCATTTGATGTCTACTATACACTCACGCTGCCATCATTGTTCTTCCTCCTCCCATTTCCTGTCTTGTGACACTATTTTGCAGGACCTCCCATCCACACCTTATATCGGCTACGCCGATGGTGCAAGTCGCTATTCCCGGAATCTAGCCTCGGCAGCTTGGGCCATATTTACCCCCTTGCATACCCTCGTTCTCTCCAATGGGGTCTGCATTGGTACTGCCACCAATAATTAGGCCGAATATGATGCAGTGCGTGGCCTCTTACCCGATGCCCTCTCTCATCGCATCCTCCATCTGCATGTTCGTTTAGATTCTTTGCTTCTTGTCATGCAACTCAATGGTGTCTATCGTGTGCATAATCCTATCCTTTTTGGACGATATTTACGAGTGAAACTTTTGATACGTGAATTTAGCATCATTACTTTCAGTCATGTACCTAGAGAACAAAATCACTACGTATATAGCATTGCAAACCATGTTCTAGATTGGCATTTATCACACACATTTCATACAAGACAATAAAATTAAAAATCATCAAAACGATGCATATCCATAATATGTGTCGTACAACATGTTTTTAGAGTCCATCTACTCTGATACATATGACATGCCCATCGCATGTTACAACAAACAAAACTCAAAACTGTGGGGCACCACTTGCCCCTACATACACACTAGGGGGCACCACCTGCCCCACATCTAATCAATATCTGGAGGATCCCGAGCCAATGGCTCTGCTCCTGTAGCTCATAGATCACTCATAGTCTGACCGGCCATCGCCATGCGCCGCATGACACCTTGCCATTCCGAGGGTAGCCCAATACATAGCTCTATGTACTGGTCGTCTAAGTCTTTCCAACCCCGCTCTGAAACACCGGTCAACAACCCCTCATATCTACGAGGGATGTCCTCCAGGAGGGCGGTCATATCCTCATTCTGTGCCGTTCTCGATCCACTAGCACCTGTAGTTCCTGATACTGCAGGTCGTCCCATATATCTAGCCGGTTTTACTGGAGCTATATTTGCATACCAAAAGTATAAGAATCAGTACCATCTATACTATTCACAAAATTTAACATGCACATAAAATATTAGTCACTTGTCACTTAACATCGGGCCCCCATACTCGACCAGGCGGAAGTGACAAGTCCGGATCTCCACAATAACTCATCCCACTATAGGGATATTTGTCTATGTACAACAACATATGATCCCAATGGGCAAAGAACTCCGGTCAAAACACCCGTCTGACCGCCCCTCCTCCTCCTCTACACAGTAGTTTCCCCCATCGGTGCATCCTGGGTTCTCTCGGACCCCCATATGGTAGCTGTACATGAGGTCGCAAGGTCAGGATCTTCTCAAAAAATAAGGAGCACAATACGGTCCCATACGAGCAATCATGGTTCACTTGCCGCTTGAAAAGAAAAAACTATCGTTTCAACGAAACCAACATCATATGTGCCCACCCATAGTAGGTCCCACTCAAAAATTTCTCCACGATCATCATCCCCTCCTCTGCCATTAATTGAGTAGCCTGATCAACACTGGTCATCGTCCAGTCGGTATCCTATTCCCTTTGACTTGGAGGCCTGGTCGGAAATGTCTCTCTACAAACTCCATGATGTTACACCCCCGCAGTAACACTGGCTGCGTATTTCCCACCATCCCAAGTGGCGGAGGACCAGTCAGGAAATATAGATCTTGGACTGTCAACTCGATCCTGTGCCCCTGCACTATAAAGACCTCATGATCTGGATCCCAATAATTGAAAATCCGGGACAATAAGGGCTCCCCAGCTCTCATCAAAGGGTTCTCCACAAACTTCAGAACCCCAAACCTAGCCAATGCATGACGGACACCCTGATCCCCTTGGATCTCCGCCCGTAATGTGCCCAAGTCCCTCTCTCTCCAGTTGATCCGTATCTCTGCCATATCTACAAAAAAACATCATCTTTGTCAATATACTGATAGGAAAAACTATATCCAACCACAAAAACCCAACTCTCAGCCCACAACAGCATGAAAATCACCTCCATCTGACAGGTCGCATTTTTTGGCCAAATCCTGGGACAAGTCGCACATTTTAGGCCAAAACCTGCTTCCCAGGTCGCAGTTTTTGGCCCAAATAGTGCGACCCAACCGTGAAGATGAGGGAGGGGTTGTTCTTGAGATTTAGGACCCTAATATGAACTTTCAATCCATCAAAAATAAAGAGTAGGATTAGGCCTCTTACCTGCAACTGACGGATCTCGATTCCAACGGTCGGTTTGTCCGCTACGATCGCCGCAAGATTTAGGGCTTTCTCTCATCTCTACATTCACCACAGCTACACAAGAAAATGAGTGCATTTGGAGGGAAAATTCCTTATTAAAAGAGAAACCCCTAATTTTTCTTTCGCCTGCTGCAACCAAACCATAGCCCCGTTTGACACACTGTCTGCACCGTTGGAAAGCTCTCACTGAGCACTCAAATGGGTATCTGTTATTTTTTCATGATTTGATACTTCACCCAGACACATTTTGTCCACGAAGGGTCTATTCACCTCTCCTCCAAATCGAATTTCCTCACTTACAACACTTGTAATAGGTGCACCACTTTTCCTTCTTACTCGTCCTTGTTCGTGTTGATTTTCGTCATGAGTTACCCTCTTGTAATCATGTTTTTATGGTCCCCAATTTGGACCTTTACTGTGTGGCAACACCATTGAGTTTCCCTTGTTTAGAGCATCCGAGTTGAGTCATCATCACATTCATGGAGTCTATCCAAAGTTCCTTTGTATCCCGCCATAGTCCTCCAGCCTTCATTGCTTGGTCCCTCTCTCGTGTCGTACATTATGGTCTTCAGCTCCACTGTCCCCTATCCCTCATGATATTGTATTATTCGCTGCCAAGTCATCCTTGCCCTTTATGCTCTAACAAGGGAAGTCATCCATTCGCTACTTAGTATCCCCCACTTCATCATCATCATTAGTGTCAGTCTGTCAGTCGCTCTACTATTTTCTCTCATGCCTTAGTTGAGGATCCCTTATTGCCTCACCTATGGTGGACCTCCTTCTATCGACATCAAATCATTCATTCCAGAAGACAGGTCTAGAGGGCGGTGTACCTTGGTTCTAGCTTCCACACTTGTTCGGTGCCTCGGATCAGGCAAAGGGATTTCCCATTACCCTTTGACTTGATTGTTTCTCCGCTCCAGCTCCTTTCAACATGATCGAGATCCGTATACTTGATGGTTCAGTGATGCAGCAACACATATTGGTGATTCCCGGGTGTGTGTGAGATGTCTCAACCCTCTTGAGGGGGTAGCCCTGTAGATAGCCCCCCACATGCCCGGATGACCTCTTGATTGCAGCCTTCGATGCAACTCCATATATTTGATGATGTCGGCCTTAGTCGCTTGCCGCACCTCTTTGATTTACATGTATCAGTCAGATTTTGCGAGCCTTCCCCGTTTATAGGGGGAATTTGGGTTGTATTTGTATCTCATGTACTCATATATTATTGTATAAGTCCTGGCTGTTATCTCAGGCACAACATGTATGTGGTATTCCTCATTATATATTTTATCTGGCTCATGTTTATGCCAGCATGTACTTTATAGTTCGGTTCCTTGTTTACTAGACGCACTATTCTTTTGTACTTTGTCTTGGCGGGCGTAGGTATGCCTCCCCCGCCGCCTTTAGCACATGTACCCTCTCATAAAAAGAGACTTGTTACACCTGTAAGTCTCGTCTCCTCAGGGTCTAGTTCTTCAGCACATTAGGCTGCCTTACATTTCTCTCTCTGAATTCCCTTTTGATGTCTGGTGATTGAGTTCTTACAATGTACTTCGGTCATACGATTTGCTCCTAAAACTCGCATGCTGGGGGGAAATCTGTTACACCATTTTTTGGTCATCTAACCTATTATCATTAGATGGACCCAAGTACACCATGTAAGACCAATTTACCCTAAGTAAAATTGCTTTCACTATGTAAAATAACTTAATAAAACACATTTATTAGGTTGTTTATGGTCTAAACAGGAAACCCCAAAGAGAATTATTAAACAAATCTATATTTGTTTGATTTTTCTCATGGAATAATTAATTAAACAATAATTAATTATTATTCCTGGTCATATTTAACCCAAAACAAGGAAATTAATTAGATAAATCCTTATTTATCTTATTATTTTCTATGAATAATTATTTAAATCTTATTTAAATAATATTCCTTATTAAATATGACTAAATCATTTATAAATAATTAAATAAATCATTATTTATTTAATTATCATTCAACCACTTCCTTAAAATAATAAATAAATCCTTTATTTATTTATTATTTACAAATAAAGAGATTTGACCCAAGTCAAATACCTTTTCCTTCCAACAAATATAATAAAATATTCCATAAAGGGTGGATCTAGATTTGGTTAATATTATTTTAATCATGCACCAAGATCTAGAATGACCCAATATTTTGTTATAAATAGAAGGGTTTTCCCATTCATTTGTCACCTTTTGTTGCCTATTAGATCACTCTGGATCTATGCTCTTGGTTTGACTTTGAGCCATTATCATTGTCAAATTTTCCATTATTTCACTTTGTGAGCTCCCTTTGAGTTCTATGTTTGTCTGGGTTTTCTATACCAACAAGAGAGAGAAATTCTAGATCTGAAGTGCTGAGGACTTTCAAGAACCCATCCCATTGAGGAGAATTGGAAACACCTTTCTTGTTTTCCTCCCAGGTGCCCTTAATATAAAATTCTTTCAAAAATATTGTTCTTGTCTTGTCTATTGGATGTATGGAGAAAAACCTTATTTTTACTACTTAATGTCTTTTTATGCATAGATATGGATTTTTGCAGCATTTGTCTTGATCAACTAACTACAGATCTGAAGATATTGGCAACCATATTTGATGTTAGGGCTATAAGTTATGCGTAGCTAAAGTGGTCTTTTTTCGTACACTTTGACAAAATATTCATACTAACAGCTAGTTTGATCAAAATAAAAACTCAATTACTCTTTGAACTTCCAGAAATTATTTACAATTTGAAAAATTGTTATTGCTGGTTCATTATGCTGTCACGTGCATGGTTGTGATTGGTAAATGAGATATTTTAAAACTTCTTACAAAGTCATTTAATGTAATAAGACTAAATTCACGATAGTGAACAAAGGAAAGCAAACACATGAATGGACACAATAATCATCAAGGAAACCAAAATGGGAATACAAGCAAGGGAAGGCTCTCTAGGCTCCAAGAAATCTAGTCAGGATGTAGATTACAATGTAGGCTGATGTTTTTGTGCATTAACTTAAAACAAAAATAGTTAAATTTTCCCTCCTATCTAGTCTCATCACTAAGAAAAACTTAGAATTCACTCAAGTTTCTTGGTTATACAATATTTGGAACCAAGCTCTTTTTGCAAAGCTTCCTTCTGTCCACTTCTCCTAAATATGGCTCCTGAATTTTAGGAAAACCTAGTGTTAATTTGAGATTCGAGGAAAGCCTAGTGTTCATTTGAGATTCTTGGCTATACAATATTTGGAACCAAGCTCTTTTAACAATCTTCCTCCTGTCCCCTTTTCTCCTTAATGTGGCTCTTGACTCTTGGCTATAGCTTTGATTTTGGTATTGGTTTTGGCTCTAAGATATAATACCTAGAGAATAATTATTTTTGATATTTTTTCTTATATTCTCCCCACCATTTGTGTTAGTTCATCAGCATGTGGCAGAAACATCCTTACTAGTGCCAATTCATCTTTACTCCAACATTCTTCTTGGCAAGGAGATTTCTTGCTGCTTATTAGAAAATTGATTCACTTGGGCAATTCAATCTCTTCATCAAAAAAATCTAATTGATTCACTTGGGGGATTCAGTTTCTTCACCAGCAAAATCTATTCCTCTTCTGGCCACTCAATTCAACTTCCTTTATGGAAAATTGATTCTTCACAATAATTTTTTACTTTATTTCAGCTAATCGAATCCTCTTCAAGGTGGTTCGAGTTTCTCTTAACCAATTTCAATTCCATCTGCACTTTGATCCCTAGGCCAATAAATTTCACTCAACAAAGATACTTTCCATCAGAGTATTGTGTGAAAATTATCTGACATCGATTTTGTTTCCTTTGGGAAAAGCGATTTCATTTTAATTGAATAAGCTCACTACTGCTTGGATTGGATCTGGACATTGTGCTAACCGAGAAATTTTAATTTCATGGATGGTCAACTTACTTCCATGAATAACCAACATTCATATACAACTTATCTTCTCCAATCCCGTCCTTTGGAAGATTTCTCTTGGTAGTCCTCTCTTTCATCACAATTGTTGCTTTTTTTGGGAAAAATCCCTAGGAGGCTCATTGGAATGATCATCCAGTTGATTCAACAATCCCAACTAACTTACTTTAATGGACCCAAAGATAATTTAACCCACATCTTATGAAAAAAGAACAATAACTTAGCTGGGCTCAACAAAACCCATTGGAATAGGAATATCTATGTTACCGCTGCATACCTTCGATGGATAATACATTAGACTCCATTGTTTGTCTTAGAAAAGAACAATAACTTAGCCAGGTCTCAACCAAACCCATAGGACTAGGCATATCTCTGTTACCGCTGCATACCTTCGATGGATAGTCCATTCAAATCCATTGTTTGTCTTAGAATTCCAGTCAATTCATCTTCTCTATTTGGTCTTCATGCAGTCGCCCTCTTATAACGAATCATGGGCTTCTTTCAAATGTTGAGCGCACAACTTTAAATCCACCTATTTATCATCACTGAACTTGTTTACCTTTGGACATTTACCTAATACGATTATCAAATTATTGTGCTAATTGTCAAATAACAAATGAAATGATCGTGGGTGGGTGGGGTGTTCGATCCCACTTAAGTGTTGAAATTTGCAACAAGAAACAATGAAATTGGCATCCAGAAAATGGCACCCAAAAATGGCTACCATGTGAGGCTTTTGATTTAATTATCACTTAATTAAATTGAAAGTAAATTGTAATTTCATCTCATAACAACTTGTATCAGTTAACTAAGTGACATAGACTCTAGTTAGCTTGAGAATTTCGAGTTGAGGGTCAAAGGTGAGGCATGGAGAGTGATTCTATTATTTTCAGGGTCCAGTTGCAGTTGTAGCACTAGTGTGGTTTGAGCGTAATCAATTAACTTAAATTAATTGAGTTAAAATTAGTTTAACTAGTTCTAACTGAGTGATAAGCTAGTGAGAGGTCAAGTGAATTAAATTAGATTTAATTCACAAGCAGTGATCTACCAAGTAACTAATGATTCACTGTTAATAGCTGCACGCATGTCAATTCTGACGACGACCCAGTTGAGACAGAGGTTAAAGGGAAGTTAACTATTAGTTGTATTATTAGCGAATTTCCTGGGCGCAATTATAAAGTCAGAGGAAGGCTCCATAGTGATTGCACAGTCAAGGAAGGTTGATTATCCTATTTAATAGGGATTAATTTCCTAGGGATTTTTTGAGCAAGGTTGGGCTAAGCAGGGGTTGATAATTGGCTAAGTGTTGGTCAATTTTTCCTGAGAATTGCTAGTCCGTTTTAAGCAGGATCAGGGTGAGATGATTGGTAGAGTGCATGATTTTTTCGGTGTGAGAAAACATTGTATTGTTTCATGATTATTTGACTATGTACAATATATGATAGAGGGGTTTTGAGTAGGTGCTTTCCCTAGATACATATTGTGTTGTGTGATTGATAATTTCATGTCTCTTACTTGCATGTGATTTGGCGATCGTGTTTTATATTCCACAAATATAGAACGATAAAATATCTTGTTTTAGTACATTACATGATCGGATTGAATCAATTGGTACATAGTTTCTATATAATTTCTACATGGTATCAGAGTTGTGTTAGATATTTTCTACATGGTATCAGAGTGACAAAAATCACAATAGTGGAGAAGAAATTGAGTTTGTGTTGAGAAATATTCAAATTTGCATATACTTTCTTTGGAGCTAGAAGCGGATCAAGATGTCTTTCAATGGCTTGAGACTAGAATATGAACTCGAGGGCACTTAAAATTATATTGCATGGAAGGACAAGATGGAGGCAATGTTGGAGAAAAATTGGTTGAAGGAATTCATAGATAATGATATTCCCAAGCCCACAGCAGCAGATGCCCAACTTCTTGATGCATGGCAGAAGAAGGTAGAAAAGGCGAGGAGGATCTTGTTGGAGGGAGTTCGAGGTCATATTGTATCGAGTCTCCATGGAAAGTAAACTCCAGATGCTATGTGGAAGCCCTTGAAATATCTGTTTCAGAACAACAATGACCAAAGGAAGTTGGCATTGAAGGAAAAGCTCATAAATATCAAGAAGGAGGAGGGTGAGATGGTACCAACATACTTAGAAAAGTTCACTCAATGTCGAGATGAGCTTGGAAGTGTTGGTGTGACCATATCTGATGATGACTTGGTGAGCCTAGCACTTCTAGGCCTTCCCAAGAGCTGGAATAGTTACCAAGTTTCTATGAATCAGAGGGAGAAGTTACCAGATTGGGAGCGACTATGGTCGGATTTGGTAATAGAAGAGATAAGGCGAAGCACCATAGACGGGACCTCCAACACCAACAAAGAAGAAGATTGTGAATTAGTGGGAAAATGAAATAAGACCAAGGGAAAGAAATCCGAAGGCGAAGAGGGCAAGAGAGACTTTTCCAAGATCAAATTTTTTCACTATCATGAGCATGGGCACTATGCTTTGAATTTTCGACAGAAGAAGGCTAGCAAGAAGGAGCCTGTAGTTGCAGCGGGTGAAGCATTGGCTTCACAGTTCAAGATTGATTTTACTCTCATTGCATGCATGGAAAGCACTGTAATGGGATGCATGTGGTATCTAGACAACGGTGCCTCGTTCCATATTATGGGGAATAGAGATCTCTTCAGTGACTTGGAGGAGAAGGACCTCCAACAGAACATAGAGTTTGGAGATTAAGGGAGGTATTGCACGACCGACATAAGTACAATTACCTTTCAGAGGGATTCTAGCTCCCCTCTCATACTAGCAGATGTTTTGTATGCTCCAGGCCTAAGGAAGAATCTTGTCTCCGTAGCGGTATTGGAAGACCGTGGTTATGAGGTGATGTTTAGAAAAGGAAATATGTTCCTTAAACACATAACCACGATATAGGTGAAGCATATCAGTTCAAGAGTCAAGAACCTGTATGCTCTCGAGGTTGAGGATGCATGCAAAGCTTTGAGGAGCAAAGAAATGGTTAATGATTTGGTGGTTGAGTGGGAGAAATGATCTCTCAACATGCAGCCTCAGAAGCAGTATTAGAAGGTTGTGGAGCAGCCACAATTGGAGAATCAGAGAGGAGACCGAGTGGAAGAATCGAATCAAGTAGAGACCTCCAAGAGGGGGAAATTTTAAGCCATATGGGCAGAGGGAGTACATGCAGCTATACCTCTAGATGTGAAGTGGGGTGATCTGCAGAATTAATCCCAAGAAGATATTTGGGCAGGGTTCATTGAGATGGTGTGTCTCATGGATCGAACCTGGCTACGAGGGTTCCACAATACAACAGTAGTAGGAAGGATCGATTAGATTGATGCAGTCAGATACCAGGAGGACAAAAATCAGAGTGATAGATGTCGGATACTGGAGTGCAGATAGAGTTGGCAGCAGTGTAGAGTCCATGGATGCAGATGTCAACAACACAAAGAGTCCAGTAGACATGTGTAGTAGGATCCAATAGTTAGAAGACTCTGATGACATATGCATTATACTGATTCAATTTTTTGGAGGCTATTCAGTTTCAGGAGAGTTGCATGTGCAAACAACACTAGAGAAGTGTTGCATGCAAGAACATTCCAAAGGTACTGGATCTGGATAGTTTGATTCCTTTCTTGTTGAGAGGGAGTGTTGAAATTTGCAACAAGAAATAGTGAAACTAGCATCCAAAAACAAAATCTAGAAAATGGCACCCATAAATGGCTTCCATGTGAGGCTTTTGATTTAATTACCCCTTAATTAAATTGAAAGTAATTTGTAATTTCATCTCATAACAACTTGTATTAGTTAACTAAGTGAGATAGACTTAGTTAGCTCAAGAATTTTGAGTTGAGGGTCAAAGGTGAGGCATGTAGAGTGATTCTATTATTTTCAGGGTCCAGTTGTAGTTGTAGCATTAGCGTGGTGTGAGTGTAATCAGTTAACTCAAATTAATTGAGTTAAAATCAGTTTAACTAGTTTTACCTGAGTGATGAGCTAGTAAGAGGTCAAGTGAATTAAATTAGATTTAATTCACAAGTAGTGATCTACCAAGTAAATGATGATTCACTATTAATAGTTGCATGCATGTCAATTCTGATGACGACCTAGTAGAGACAGAGGTTAAAGGGAAGTTAACTATCAGTTTTATTATTAGAGAATTTCTCGGGTGCAATTATAAAGTCAAAGGAAGGCTCCATAGGGATTGTGCAGTCAAGGAAGGTTGATTATCCTATTTAATAGGGATTAATTTCCTAGGGATTGCGTGAGAAAGGCTGGGCTAATAAGGGATGAGAATTGTCTAAGTGTTGGTCATTTTTTCCTGAGAATTGCTAGTATGTTTTGAGTAGGATCAGGGTGAGACAATCAGTAGAGTGCACGATTTTCTCGGTGTGAGAAAGCATTGTATTGTTTCATGATTCTTTGACTATGTAAAATATATGATAGAGGGGTTTTGAGCAACTGATTTCCCCAGATACATCTTGTGTTGTGTGATTGATAATTTCCTTTCTCTTACTTTCATGTGATTGAAAGATCATGTTTTATATTCTGCAAATATAGTAGAAGGATTCAATATCTTGTTTTAGTACATTACATGATCGGATTGAATCCATTGGTATAGAGTTTCTATATAATTTCTACATGGTATTAGATTTGTGTTAGAGATTTTCTACATTAAGTGATTATGGGTGCTTTCACTATCAAATGGTATGGATTTTGGGCATGTGGGGAGTTCGATCTAGTTCAGGTGATCATGGGTGCTCTCACTGTCAAATGACATCGGTCATGAGTGTGTAGGGAGCTTAATCTAATTCAAGTGATCATGGGTGTTATCACTGTGATTGCCTATTGATGTTTTTCAACCACTTAATTTATGGTTGTGTAGTGAAAATAAAAGTTAAAAAAGAGTTTCCCTTGATGCCAACACAACCTTGGTGTTTGTTTCATTATTGGAGATGACATATTTTGCTTTTGTAGGTCCCTAGAATTATGCAAATGCAAGCAATCCTTCTTCTTTTTAACCTTGAATTTCCAAAATTTTCTCTTGATAATGTGGTTCTTAGGAGAAAATTCTAGATGAGGCTTCCACCACAGATTCCCAATGTCTAGTTAACTTGCATTGTTGGTAGAAGTTCCTATTACTGTTAATTTTAGATTGTTCTATGCTGCATCAATTACTTTAGCCCAATTCCTAACTTCACTTAGCAATATTTCCAATTACAATTAGTCTTTCCATTCTTCAATAGTAATTGAAGATAGAACAATAAAAGTAATGACAAAGGAGAAAATCAACACATCAACAATAGACACTAGATTTGGTCAAAGACCAGGGAAAAAGCCACTTCAGGGAAAACCCTTGTTACACGTCATTTTGTCACCATGATATTTGACTGTTCATATGGGTCTATTACCATCCATATCATGTTCCCTTAGAGGTCAAAAAAACTGATGTTCCTGAATAAAGTCTTGGAAATTGGAGAAGAGCTCTGTAAAACCCCTAAAAGTCAGCCTGCACGGTTTTACTAGCCTTTCCCTGCATATGCGTTGATGATCCATCCATTAGCCATGGTGACCGCCGCACTGTTTTCCACTAAAACCTGCGCACCCCCATGAAAAGCAAGTAAAAATAAAAATTTAACTTCTAGAAGCCTAGTTGGTCGAATATTCTCCCAACTGGAAGCCTCTAGTGTCGCGCCAATTCAAGCTTTATCCCTCCACTCATGGAGCTTATCCCTTGGTCTAAGGAACTCAAATCCATTCATGGGAGGAATCTACCCCTCTCTTTATGGAACTGAAACTACTTCAATCTCTCTATAAATTGAGCTCAAGTTTTAGGTTCAAGGGTAGATTATGAATAATAGAAACTGCTCTATATAGTTTCTAAGTTGAAGAGAGTTCATAGAGTGCATACTTTCTATACTAGTGAGTTGTTGACACACGATCATCATCACACCTTTGTGCCCATAACTTCATGCTAGTCATTTTAGAGAGGAAGGCTTATCATATTGAAGGAGAACGATTTCTCAGGCCCTGAGAGGAATCTGTATAAAATCAAGGCATCCAGTTGTAAGATTTCTCTTTCTAATTTATGATAATACATATGGATCTCTTTTTCTCATTGTCTTGTTTCTTTATTCATAGGAATAATGTCAATACTTAGATTCCTTAATCACTAAGTTGGATAAGTACTTTTTGATTATTATATATTGTAGATGATTTGATTATTTGTCTTGTCTTTGATTTCAGGTTCTACTCATCATTGGAGAACTACTTTGGAGCAACATGACAAAGGGATACATCAGACGTTTGGATTTCAAGGTATGAGCATTTCCTCTCTACTTTACTGTATAATGATCTTAAAATACAAATAATCTAGAGAAAGGGGTATTCAAATGGATATTTGTTTCTAATTACTCGTTGGAGTACCAGGGAGATCACCCTTGTCCGCAAGAGGGATTAATCTTGGTAACAAATTGGTGATCATACTGGGGAACAGGTTCTCCTTTGTGTCCTTTTGTAACCTTTGATGCCTTTAGACCCTTTTAAGAATTGAAATTTCTGGTTTGAAATCTTTGTTTGTTTGTTTTTTTTTTCTCTTAATTTTCTCGCTCTGCGCAATTTTTGTTTAGAAACAAAGCACATATCTGCGCAATTTTTCTTTACAAACAGTGCGCATGCGCACTGAACTCTATTGTCTACCTGCGCAACCCTGTAAAATTTTGAAAAATTTAAGATTTCTCTAATTTAAGTCCAGATTTTTTGGTTTTTATGATCCTGTTAGCTTGTTTACAATTTCATTAAGTCTTTGTTAAAGTTGATTGGGTGTTTTGAATTTTCTTTTTTGAGAAATTATTATTTTGATTTCCTTTGGTCATTACTTCAAGGTTTGTCTCAATTTCTTAGCAATTTTTACATCTTTTTTCTTATGTTTTTGCAAAAAAATTTCCCCCTCATTCGCCAAGGGAAGGGGGGGAGCTAAATTGTGTCTGAGTGTTAATCACCTTTAAGTGTTTTTACTTTTGACCTTTGGAATTATCACCCAATTTTATTTACTTACACTTGATTGGTTCTTTAGATTACATTGGTGAAGGAAAATAGTCTTGTTATTCTTTCACTAATTTGGAATCATCTTGTGTTTGAGAATTCTCTTGCATAGATTACATTTTCATAGTTAGAATCCTCATTTTCAGAATATGAACGAAAAATGTGCATAGATTACATTTGCATAGTTTTCATGAAAATTGTGCATAGATTACTTTGCATACTTTCATGAAGCCCAAAAACACTCGTAGATTTAGATCAATTTCTTTGATTTTATTTTTGAGGAAAATCACTTATCTTTACAGTTTTTGGGTTTTGAGTTTGTGTTGGTTTGCTGATCTATCAAAAAAGAGTCTTTCACTTCTGGAATTGGTTGTGTGAATCTCTTTTCTTTCAGTGAATCTCATCATATATTCATTTATGCCTATTGTAAAGAATTATTTCATTGATTGAAAAGATAGTGTCTCTCATTTTAAAGATAGCTCTGATTTGAATTTACATGTTTTTATGCTTGTTTTAAAACATAAAAATACAAAATTGTTTTGAATTGATTAGCATTAGTTTTTCTTTCTGAAATTAGTGCATCAGAGAATTTGTTATATTTCCGCTTATTTATCAATTTTTGCATTGTTGGAAGTGAATGGGACCTCTCTCCTTACTTTAGTTAGGATTCATCAAAGTGAAAGATTACATTATCATATTCGATTGCATTCAGTTTTGGGTCAGGTCATAACACCACTAGTTTCATATCCATTTACCCTTTGAGTAAAAAACAACCAAAATAACACAACGCTAAATAAAATTCGTTTAGAAATTTTTACATTTCTAGGGCTCATTCCACCAATTTAGCTTAGGCTAGTGTTTTGGAATAGGTTTTAATACACATTCCAAAGCAGTAAAAAAAACAAGTAGTATGTTGCGGTAGGGAAATCCAATTGTTGCATTTGTACTCTGGGAAGATCTTCTTAAAAGAGTCAAGCACGAGGTCATGTCGGACCCAGTGAGGTAATCGTAGCTACTTCATTGGTGAAGATAAAATATGTGCACGTAATACAAACAAAAACCTCATATTAACCGTTGTCGAGGAGCCTGGGGTCACTTGTTAGAAAACCTCAGATTTACCATGTCGAGGAGCTTTCAAGGGGATTGAGCTTGATACTCTAACCTTGCGTGAATATCGGATCATAGACTGTTCCCCCAGGTGAAATTGTCTCAGTGGGTGACCTTAGTGGCCATAATATTTAGGATTTTTCCCAAGGTGATGGTGGAGGGAAGGTCCCACTGTACCTGGAGCATACGTTGACTAGACTCACTTGGAATTTCCGAAGGGTACTCTTCACTTCGAGATGGCATAGTGAAGTTACTTTCACCGTACTATTTCGTTAAGCAGGTTGTCAGGGTAACTGTTCCAACCGCTAGTTTTCCACCTTAATTTCTGCAACGTTGGATTTCATCACCAACTAGTGCTGTTATTGTGGAAACATAATATTTGTGTGTGGTTTGACTCCTAGATTTGATAGCGCATGTTCATTTTTTTGTTTTTTATTTTAAAGACCTTAGGTGTGGGTTGTGAATTTGAATTGTTAATAAAATTCGCTGAAGTTGAATTTAATGGAAACTGTTCCAGAATTTACCAACCAAGGAACCCCTCTTAACGATAATCCTAATACTTTTACTTGTTTTGGAAAATTTGGTCCTCCTTATATGGCTACATTTTCATTACCTGAATTTACCATAGGTTTATTGGTATGGTTATTTTCATCTTCGTTGGCCTCGAATACTCAAATTGTTCCACCTCAACCAGATGCTTCACCTCAACAGAGTTCACCATATAAACATCACCAACCTCATGTTGACCCTTTACCTTCTTCTCCCAACATGTATTCCTCAATTTCTTCTTCTTCGCTTGGTAAAAGCCTTGATGCTAGTAACCATGTGACTAAGAAGAAGAAGAAGGGGAAGAAGAATAAGAAGCAAGATAAGAAATAAGTCAACCAACCAACCATGGCTGTAAGTATTGGTAATGTTGAGGAAACTTCCAACATCCATCACAAGCCCAAATACCCTTGCAATATTTGTAAGGGTGACCACTTCCTTATCAATTTTCCTGGTATTCCTAAGGTCTTGGAAGTATGGTCAGAAATATCTTATCAACTTAATTTTGATACATCAACCAGTGATTGTTAGTATCTTGGGAAAAAGGGTAAAGTTAGGTTTCCTTGTAGGTTATGCAAAGGGAGTCATCAAAATCACATTTTCCATCACATGGATGAAGCCTCAAAATTGTTGGAAAACCTTACTGTTCCACAACAACAACTTCCAACTGGTTACCATAAACTTTCCCCCAACCTATAGTCAATTGACAAAGTGATTGATCTAATTCCAAGTACAGTCAATCCTGCTTTTCCATTGGAGAGTGAAACTCATATCACTCAGGTTGATGATCCATTAGTTGATCAAGCGACTGACTTTATTTTACATTCGGTCGATCCCTCCCTATAGAGAGTGAAATTGATACCGCTCAGGTTCTTCTTGTTACATCAAATTATTCTACACCAGGGGGAATTTCACCTGTTCCTATAGAACCCCCTCCAAGTATTGAAGTATTTTCTTTTGATTGGAGTAGACTGACAAAATCTCGTCTTCCTTCTTCCATCCATTTCCAAATTATTGTGAAGGTTTATGATAAGAGTGTTCATTGCACGAATGTAGATGAAGGTGCTTCTGTTAGTATTTTATCCTCAACTGCTTAGTAAGCTTTGGGTTCCCCTTAGCTTGTGCATATTACACAGAATTTGTCAGATTTTAACAAAACCATTAGTGAACATTTAAGGATCCTTCCTAAGTATCCTATTACCTTGGAAGGTAAAACTATCTGTATTGATCTTATGTTAGTCCAAGGTCCCTTGGATTTCAATTTACTCCTTGGGCGAGACTATGTCTATGCCATGAATGCTGTCGTATCGACACTCTTTCGCGTGATGTCTTTCTCTCACAATGGAAACATTGTGACTGTTGACCAACTTTCATTCGTTAGTCTTGATTCAAATACCAAGCATCCGACATCCTTGGATGTTACTTATCTAGAAGTGGTATCTACCTCGCCATAGGTTAATTATGTGGCAACCAGTCCCATGTTTTCAGTTACCGATGCAAGCGAGCCTCTCACTGTTTTCTCAACTTCCTTTGACTTAGATGCGATAATTGACACGGTGAACTCTATTGGGGTATTTGAACACGATTTTCTTATCCATATTGAGTCCCTTGACATGGGTTCCTTCCAGAGAAATTTTCTTCCATCTGATGAAGACCTCTTAGAAGCCATGATCGAGGTGTGTCCCTTGAAATGTGTTTCTTCCAGTTGGAAGCCATGATCAAGGCTCCTATGAGGATAGTTCTCATTACTGTGTCAATCTCGTTAAAAAATGAAACAGGTTCCCATGAGGATAGTTCCTTTTACTGTGTCAACCTAGTTAAAAAATGAATCAGTTTATCATGAGGATAGTTCCTTTTACTGTGTCAACCTTGTTAAAAAATGAAACATATACCTTGAGGATAGTTCCTTTTACTGTGTCAACCTCGTTAAAAAATTAATCAGGTCATGAGGATAGTTCCTTTTACTATGTCAACCTCGTTAAAAATTGAATCAATTCATCATGAGGATAGTTTCTTTTACTGTGTCAACCTCATTAAAAAATGAAACAAACACCTTGGGGATATTTCCTTTTACTGTGTCAACCTCATTAAAAAATGAATCAAGTCATGAGCATAGTTCCTTTTCTTGTGTCAAGCTCATTAAAAAAATGAAACAAGGTTCCATGAGCATAGTTCTTTTCCTGTGTCAAGCTCGTTAAAAAATGAAACAAATCCTCTCATAATTAAGTCGAGTCTTTCGTCTGATCTCGTAAATGATCCTTCATTCCATCCAGCTATTAGTAACCAGTAGTCTACTTAGGTGAATGAAATGAAGCTTGGGGGGCATGTGCACTTGCAGGTTATACTTGGGGGGCATTGAATCTTATCTCAAGAATTTTTCCTCTATTTCAATTTTGTATAAAAATGAAACTTATTTCGAGTCAATTTCAGTTATTATTTTCAAGATTCGTTAAACTCATGAAAATTCTGAGATTCTTTTGCTATCTTTCATGCTCGTAAAACACATGAAAATTTCGAGTTCTTTCCATCTTTTCCTGCTCGTTAATTAAATTGAAAGTCGGCCATATGAGTACACTTTTTATCACTTTTTCAAACTCGTTAAATCTTACGAAAAATAAAAACCATGGAGTTCTCTTTTCAAACATTTTAAAACTCTTTAAACATGAAAATATTGACGAGCACTTGACTATTTGAACTTGTAAAAGTAAATGAACAGTCGTCGATTCAGTACAAGTTTACCCCTTTTCCAGACTGAATTAGACTACTTATGAAAAAGGTATACGTTGACTAATCATGGTCAATAGAGTTCTCTTCTACATTGTTTTATCCTTTTTCGGGCTTGAGGGACTAGATTCACGAAAAAGAACATTTCAGAGTTTACTTATGTTTTTTTCCTGACTCCCTAAAACTGAAAAACACTGAGTTTTACTTTCTCTGGGCTCCTTAAAATTTTACATTGAAAGAATAACATGAGTTTTATTTTTGTGTATTTTTAAAAATTTTTAAACATGAAAACAACATCTAGTTAACTCTACACTAGACTCGTAAAAGTTAAAAAGTGTAGGACCTGTCGATTACAATGGGACCGAATCACTCCTTCCTAGGGTTCGTTAAAAAAAAATTTGGACGACTTGCCCAAAGGATGAGCTTATATGAAAAGAAAATGTTATCATCCTCAAGCTTGAAAAAAATTAAGAGTTACTTTCCAGTAATGGTGGGGGAAAATTGGGAAAGAACGTTCATTTTTGTATTATTAAAGGCAGTATGTTGCTCTTTAACACGAAACTCCGTCACATCTGTGTTCGGGTTGGGAATTTCATTTTCTTGACAGTTAATCAAACCTCATTGAAAGGCTTTAAATGGTTTTGGGTATTATCATTGAGTCAAATGCTGCCAAGTGTAAGTTTAGTGTCGCCAATATGTTCAAGAGAAGTCCAACCTTAGTAAAAATTGCCTTGCTATTCATAACCTTCAATCACATAGGTCATCCTTGAGTTACTCCCGAATTACTTCAATTTTTTCTTCAAATCTTGACATGAATTTCGTGTCATAGGCCCTCCTACGACGGATCACTTCCTATCGATTTCAACTCACTATCTAGGAAGTTGATCTAGAAACTTTTTGTTACCTTGGAGCCTGCATGCCTAAATGGAGGGTTTCTCGCTTTCGATGATAGGTTCTCATCATTGACCTTCGAATGAATGATTCTATGAGTGTTCGACTTCAAGACATTTAATCACACTCCGTAGACTGTACTGGGAGTACCTTGAGGACCATTGACATTATTGGTGGTTTCTCTCGCACTTGTTGACGGTTCACGTCATTGACCGATAATAAAGTGGTTTCTACCATGTTCGACTTCAAAACATTCACTCGCATGGTCAGATTCATGCATCGATAGAGATGGATATTAAGACCCTGGATCTAGTTTCATCCATCCAGGCTGCGTGGAGTCATTAAATATTCTTGATTTTAAATATAGATCCATTGATAGTTGCGTCCATACTATGTCTACTGTTGACATGGATCTTTTTGTATTTCCATACTAGTTCATTGAGTTATGTTTACTATGAGTATGGAAATTCCTACCTCATTGCTGTTTATATGAAAGAATGATATGGTAATACTTGATTGTTTGTTTCAGGTCCTCAAACAATTGGTCTCTGATCTGAAACTTTGACATGATAAAACACTTCAGTCATCAAACATATTTTCTGGCTTTGCACTTTAGGGGGAAATGTGGTACACTAAAATTTGTCACCATGACTGTCGATTCAGATATATTTCCATCCGATGGAGTGTCTCAAGTTAATCCCCTATGAAGCTTGAAGTAAAATAATACTAGGGACAAAAGGAATTTTGGTTTTCATTGCTTAAAAACCATTTCTGAGCACCTGCTCGGTTTTCCTGAACAAAACCTGCACACCTGCGTGGTTTTCCTGCACAAAACCTGCGCACCTATGCGGTTTTATTGAACAAAACCTGCGGACCTGTGCGATTTTCCTGAACAAAAAGTGCGCAGGTCCGTTCACGCACGTAAAAATAAAAAAAGGTAAGTTCTAGAAGCTTTGTTTGAGGAATCTTATCCAAATTAGAAACCTTGAACGTCTACATACCTGTACCTCTTCCCTTGGTATATGGAACTAAATTCCTTTTCTTAAGGATCATATTCCTTGAGAAGTGGAACTAGAAACCTCCTCATCCTTCCTATAAATTCAACACTAGAATGAAAGCATTTGGAGAGACTTGGATTGGTAAACTCATGCTGTTGGTTTCGGGTCTCAAGAAATTTTCATCAAGGGAAGGAAAGGTGACCATTGGAAGAGGCTTGTGACATCAAGGCACCAGGCTGTAGGCTTCTTTTCCATTTTTATTTTAATACAAAGTAATTGTTCTTTCCTAATTGCGTCTATTTCAATGTTATTTTTGGGATTCATTGATCACTCACATGGTTTATAATTGATTATTGATTAATTTATATGTTGTATGCTAGAATAAGGATTTCATTTACTTTTGCTTTTATATGCGAGATGCTTTGATCCCTTTGAATGTTTTTTTCTATGAAGATCTCTTTTGGCACGTCATGGAGAAGCTGTGGAAATCATTTGGAGAGACCATAAAGCATTGAAGAAAAGTTGGTTGTGGAAAGCGCTGAAAGGACTTCTACAAGCACTTCGTTAATAGGTAGGTGATATTTCACATACTACATGTTTCATGTCTCAGTTATAGGCTAAGGGAAGCACCATTGTTTTGTATGTTTGTTTCTAGTTACTTGTTGGAGTAATAGGGAGATCGCTCTTGTCCGCAAGAGGGATCAATCCTGGTAACAACCCTTTGAAAATATTCTTCTATTATATTGTCATAAAATATTCAAGGGAGAGTACAATGATCCAAATACAATAAGTACAATAATCTAACCCCAAAAATTCATGAACCTGTGCACAAAGGTCAAATATATCAGAGAAAAATTGATTAATATTTCATGCAACTCTAGGAACCTTCAGATGAAATTCAACAACAATCAAACCCAGAGCCACTACCATAATACTGCATGCCCATGAATTTAGTATTTGAGCCGCTACCTTTTTTATTGCTAGCTCGGATTTGCTAGTGTTAAGCCCATGACTTAACCAGAAACCCTAATTTCAGAGCAACCTCCAGACTTGTGATTTCTTCATCGATGTATCAAACCCAATCAGATAGAAGAGAAGAAGATGCTTGATGTTGTGATGTCAAAATAAGATTCTAGGTCACTTGTATTTATATGCTTCAAAGGGGTGCCGATGTTGTCCATTTGATGTTGAGGCCAACCTATCCATATGATTGAAGCCTACTTGATCCAATATCCATGAGTGGGTGCAAAATCAAAAATAAAATTATGCTTATCCGAATGAGGTGATATTTATGTCGATTTTTTTCCTCTCGGAAAGAGGAACTCAATGCCATCATCATATCCATCAAGTGAATACTCCAAAGTGGAATTTGAATATAGTTGCATAATCTTAACACTCCCTCTCAACTAGGGAGAATTCCACCTGTAAAACCTATCCATCGATCAATGTGTCATCATGTCATCATGTGTACCGATATGCTCAACTCTATCTACTAAAAGATTAATAATAACCATGGTGCTCATGGCTGCAAGATATCCTTGATACCTGCATGACTTCTTCCTTTCTCTAAATGATATTTGAGAGGTCACATGTATATCATCATCCTGAAGCGTGTCTTAGAGACGAAGTGGTCTCTTCCTAGTAGGAGGATTACTAGGAGGAGAATCTAAGGGATGCATGATATTCATGGGATCATCAAAAATATTGGTCTGAGATTCAGGCACGGATGGGTCATCCAAGATATCCATTTCATCATTCTTCTTGGGAGTAGGAAGGGAAGGAAGGTCTTGGGGTTTTCCAAGTGCAGAATATTCATCGAATGTGACATCCATGATAATTTCAACCTTCCTTTGACCAGGAATATATATTCTAAATGCTTTAGAATTTTAACAATACCATACAAACATACCTTTTCTTCGAGTAGCTTCCAGCTTTTTCCTCTTCTCTTTCGACACATGAAAGTATACAGGGTGGCCAAAGATACAGAGATAACTCACATCAATCTTGACATGTGTGAATTCTTCTTCCAGTGTTTTATTGTCTAATTCTTGATGATGCACCCTGTTTTGAACATATACGACAACATTTGTTGCTTCTCCCAAAAGAAACTGTTAGGTCCCTATAATACTACTGTAGCCCCATTATTGTTATTGTTGTGCCCATGTAGTCCCCAATTTGTTATTATTGTGCCCCATAGCAGCCCACTATTGTTATTATTGTGCCCTTACATTGTTATTGTTATGTCGGCTAGGATTATATTGTGACCCATTGGACTCCTAAATATAGAAAGAATGTTTTTTCATTTGTATCATCTAAGAATTGTTCATTTATGTAATGTAAAGGAGGTTTCCCCCTCGAAGAGTCTTATTTCTAAGTCGTTGATATATCATTTGTTCTATTTTGTGAGCTGGTTTTATAACATTTGGTATCAGAGCTTTGGATTCTCAGGTTTCACTGATTCAAACGGGTCATTATGGAATTTTTGCTATAACGTTTTTTATACGAAGGTTCAAAAGCTAAAACAAAAAACCCATTTGCGTCAAAATATGGAGGAACTTTGTGGAAAAATTTTAGATCTTGGTTCGCAATATTTTCGGAGATATGATATGTGGAAGTTAGGGTTTTTGTAGGCTCCCAAATTTCATTTCAAAGAGGTGACCTTGTGAAAATCATCACGACTCTCTCTCTGAGCATCAGATTGGAATTATGTAAGAAGTGGTTGAAAGTACACAGACTGTATCTTCCTGTGTATCTATTTTAGAGTCAAACGAGGAAACGACGACACGTGGCACGCCATACAAGTTCTCTATACTAAACCAGACCATAATTAGGTCATTGTGGGAGATTGGGCATAACTTTGACTTGAAGAATCCAAATCAGGTGAGACCTATGGCATTCGAAAGAAGATTTATTGGGATACTAAAGGACCACAGATAAAATCTTGGGGATCCGAAATTACAAAGATAAATCAGTTTCAATATCGAGCTCCTCAAAAGTAAGAAAAATGTGTGTATTTTTTTTTAAAATTGCATAAGTCTTGTTTGAAAAATCACTTTGAAGTGATTCCAAGGGCATATTGAATCATATATATTAGTAATGGGTTCTAAAATTCCCCCTAGGAATAATTCCACACCCATTAAGCCCTCTGAAAACTCTACTATGACGCATGAAGAGGAAGAATTGCAATATGACATATCAAAATTACCATACCAAGTGAAACAAATTTTGATCTCAAAAAGAGCAACCAAATATGACATAGATGGTTTAAAAGCATACATGGAGGATAAGGTGGATAGTTTTAAGGATGAAATGAAAGCTAATATGGATGATTAAATAATTAAATATCACATCGAGCATCAACAACAATTTCCCCAACTCTTAAATGATAACCTAACTTTGGTGCATAATCAAATGAAACAATAGGCAAATCAACATCACATCAAAAGAAGTTTTGATGTAGGTGACTGGGTATTTTTACTGCTACAACCATACAAAAAATGTCCCTCAATAAAGCTAAGAAGGATAATAAAATATCACCAAAGTACTATGGTCCTTACAAGGTGCTGCAAAATATTGGTACTATGGAATACCAATTGGAGCTACTTGCATCTTCCTGAGTGCACCCATTTTTCCATGTTTCATGCTTAAAGAAGGTTATAAGTGAGAAACTCCCAGTTCAAATAATATGTCCAAAACTTGACGAGGAAGGAAAAATCATATTGGAACCTAAAACATTCATGGAAACAAGAACTCGACAACTAAACAATCGATCAATTTCAAAGTATCTCAACAAGTGGAAGAGCTTACCTGATGAAGATTCCACATAGGAGGATGAAAATTTTATACAGAAGCATCCAAAAATAATCAAGCGTTGAGGACAACACTTGTTTGAAGGAGAGGGGCATGTTAGGTCCCTATAATACTACTGTAGCTCCTTATTTTTATTAGTGTAGCCCCATTATTGTTATTGTTGTGCTCATGTAATCCCCCTATTGTTATTATTGTTCCCCATAGAAGCCCACTATTGTTATTGTTGTGCCCTTAAATTGTTATTGTTATGTCGGCTAGGATTATATTGTGACCCATTGGAATCCTATATATAGAAAGGAGTTTTTTTCATTTGTATCATCCAATAATTGCTCATTATGTAATGTAAAGGAGATTCCCCCCTCGAAGAGGCTTATTTCTAAGTCGTTGATCTATCATTTCTTCTATTTTGTGAGCTGGTTTCATAGAAAAAACTTTGGTACCTTTTGATCATGGAGCATGGCACGAGCGGCTTCTACAGTAAACCTGTTATTCCTTTAGGCTACTCCATTTTGTTCAGGAGTATAAGGTGTAGTTGTTTCTTTATTGATGCCTTCCTTCTTGCAAAAATCAATGAATTCATTTGAAGTGTACTCTCCACAATTGTCAGACCTGAATATTTTAATTTTCTTCCCTGTTTGATTTTCGATCAAGGCTTTGAATTCCTTGAACTTTTCAAATGCTTCATCCTTATGCTTGAGATAGTATATCCATTTATTTATAGAAAATTAATCAATGAAGGTGATATAATAGAGATGGTTACCAAGAGAGTGTATGGGCATTAGACCCCTCAAGTTGGAGTGAATGAGATGGAGGATGTCATTTGTCTTGATTTCACTATAGGGAATGGTCCCCTTGTCATCTTTCTGTTGGCACATCTTGGAAACACTCCATCATGTTGAACTTGAACCTTTGGAATCCCAGAGACCAAGTTCTCCAATTTCGGAAGCACATCATAATGAGTATGAACTAACATTCCTTTCCATAATTCACATAGATTATTTGTATTATGAACCAATGCCAATAGTGGCCTTCCAGCGAGCTTGTAGAGTCATTCATATCTTGTTCCCAAAGTGAATGCATCTTTCATATATAATCCAACGGGCCGAGTAAGAAATTTTTCCTTGATGAAGACAACCCTCATCCCTTTGTCTTCCAGCTCATAAATTGATACCAAATTTTTCTTCAACCCAGGAACATACATTACATCATGCAATATAATAAATTCCCCATAATTCAAATGAAATTTGACGGATCCAAATTCTTTGATGGGATGAGTGGAGTTGTCTCCAAAAATAATTTTCAACTTTGAATCCCTCTCTACAAAGTTAGAGATAACTTCATTGTAACCAGAGAAGTGATGAGTGGCCCCGCCATCAACAAACAAACTATCCCAGGAATTTGGAGGAGATGAACTAGTAAGAGTGGAAATAAGGATATTATCAGATTGATTCACAACAATAATTTCATACCTGGATAATTTTGAATTCTTTTGTGGATGATGATCTTCTTCATGATCACTTGGATCATCTCTCCTTCTTCTATCATTTCTTCCATCATGATCATTCCTTTGATCATCTCTCCTCCTTTGATCATTGAATACGTTTTTGTTTATTCTAGTATTATAACACGGTCCATTATTCTTCTTGGGGCAATCTTGAGCATAATGACCCTTCTTGTGACAATTGTAGCATTGAATTTGCGATTATTCTTAACATTTTATTTTGATTTTGAGAAGGAGGATTTCTTGAATACCTCCTTTCCCTTTCTTCTTCTTCTTTTCACGAGTAATGAATGGAATAGTTTCTCATTCTTCATGCTTTTGAATCCTTCCTCTTCCTATCATCCTGGACTCTTTTTGAGTGAGGTTCCAACAATCTCATCAAATGAAGGAAGGAAATTTTTGTTGCTAATAATAGTGATGAATGTTTCCCAAATAGTTGGGAGACCTCTTAAAGTCACAACCACCAGTTCCCTGTCAGGTACAACTTCTCCAAATTTTTATCAATTGATCTCTAACATGAGATATGCTCATTATGTAAGATTGTATGGACTCTCCTTTATTCATCTTGATGTATTTGAGTTTATCTTTCAAAGTGATGATTTCATTCAAATTGTTTACCTCATACATACTTGCTATCTTATCATACATGTCCTTGGACCTTTTCAAGGTTCCAACATATGCAAGCAAGTTTTCATGTAAACCATCAACTATAATTTCCATTTCTTTATTCTCACCTTTCTTATGCTTACTTTTGACGACAACGGATGCATTTTCAGGAGGCTCAGGTACCTTTCCTTGAATAAAGTCCAAAAAATCATTGTTGTTAGCTATGATTTACAACCTAGTTTTCCATGCAACAAAATTGGATGAATCATCCAAATTCTCATTCTACTTGAAGGTGGTCATTGCCATTTTGATTTGACTAGATTGGCTCTTTCAAACTTTCCAAAGATGATTTATTAAATCCTTGTCTCCTCTTGGGCTTTTCCATCACCTTAGCTCTGACTCCCATGTTAATTTTTGATTGTTCTATGCTGCATCAATTACTTTAGCCCAATTACAAAATTCACTTAGTAATATTTCCAATTATAGATAGTCTTTCCATTCATCAACAATAATTGAAGATATAAAAATAAAAGTAATGAAAAAGGAGATAATAAACACATAAACAAGAGACTCCAGATTTGATCTAAGACCAGGGAAAAACCCACTACGGGGAAAACCCTTTGAAAATATTCTTCTATTATATTGTCATAATTTTTTTAGCAAAGAGTAAAATGAGACCAATACAATATGTATAATAATATAACCCAAAAAATTCATGAACCTATGCAAATAGGTCAAATATATCAGAGACAACTTGATTTAGCTTTCATCCAACTTCAGGAACCTTCATATTACAGTCAACAATAATCAAACCCAGAGCTGCTACCATAAGATTGCATGCCTGCAACTTTAGGATATGAGACGTTACCTTGTATATAGCTAGCCCATGGCTAGCTGAGATCCGCTAGTGTTAAGCCCGCGATTCAACCAAAAACCCTAATTTCAGAGCAACCTTCAGACCTGTGATTTCAGACCTCCATACGATCTCTTTCTTAGTCGATGTATCAAACCAATAAAATATAAGAGAAGAAGATTCTTGATGTTGTGATGTCCAAATGAGATTCTAGGTCACTTATATTTATATGATATAAAGGGGTGCCAATGGTGCCATTTGATGTTGAGGCCGACCAATCCATATGAGTGAAGCCGACATGATCCAATATCCATGAGTGGGTACAAAATAAAAAATCAACGTCTGCTTATTAAAATGAGGTAATATTTAGGTCGATTTTGGTCCTCTTGGAAAGAGAAACTCAATTCCATCATCATCTCCATCAAGTGAGTAGTCTAAAGTGGAATTTGACCATTGTTGCATACTTTTAACAATTACGGCATGGGTTTTTTGATACTATCTTTTATTCATGTTCCTTCAAATTCACTATTGTATTGGGGAAGTTTAGTTGCCATTATTTCCTTGGAAGTATTCAAAGTTATGGTATGTTGCTTGATTCTTTTGACAAGAAGCCTCAAAATCGCCTTTAGTCCCATAGAACACACGTATCTCAAAATACAAATAGATGGTATCTTGATAACTCTTTTTTTGTTTCAATAACAAACAAGGGATGAATTAAGTGGTAAATAAGTCTTGTTATTTTTATTCTTGTTTTGGTTGATTAGAATGCTTGGTTCTCTAAGTATTGGTGTAGACATTGAATTCCTTTTAACTATCTTCATTATTTCCTTATGTAATTTGGGACAGAAATATGGAGTGGTAGTGTGGCGCCATCTTCAATTGCTATTTCCCTTCCCTTTGAGGATAAGAAAAAATTTGCAACACCTTTTTATTTCACAATATTGACCTTGGTTATGAACATGGCCTTTCGTAGAGCTAATATTTCCAAAGGTGAGTTGTATGCTTTAGCCTCTTAATGATCACAACACATTGCGACCTTTGAGAATTTTGGGCATTCCATTTTTTCATCCTTGCTGCAAATATTTAGGTCTTTGTGTTGAGCCTAGTTTTGAATACAATGGATTTAAAAATCCTTTGGATCTTATTGCTTAGAACTTGGCCATCCTAGCCCATATAGCTCATTATCTTATAATATATTTATTTGGTATGCTTTTCAAAAATACCAAACAAATATTCCAACATAGACTGAGAAAAGTGTTGGGTGTGGAGCCTTATTATATTTTTAACTAAGAAGGTCTTTGTTTCACTCGGATGTATACCCCAGGAAGACTGTTAGGTTTTTTTTTCCCTAGAAGGAAACCTCTCAATTTATATGAGGGAATTGTATTGTGAATGTGTATTATGTGTATTTTGAGCGAGAAACAGAGAGGAGAATATGTTAGAGAGAAGAGGAAATTAAAATGGATTTTCTATGGGTTGTATCTCTTCATTTTGTTGGATAAAATAAAATGAAGGATTGGATGTTTCTCCGTGGTCATAGCCAAAATTGGGTGAACCACATATATGTGTCTCTCTTATTTTATGTGTTCCATTTCTCCGTAATATATAATTTTGTATCAAATTGTATCAGATCCAAAGGTTTATTTGGCTGATAAACTCGCATGAAAGAAGGGTTCCTAGTTCGAGTGGGATCTATGGCAGAATATGGTAGGTTTAGGTTCGAGAAATTTAACGACAAAAACTGCCAGCTATGGAAGATGCAAATGTAAGATTATCTATATCATAAAGATATATACCTATAGTTGAGAGGAAAACCAAAGAAATATACGAGTATGACAGATGCAAAATGGGAGATTCTCGACATAAAGGCACTTGGAACAATACGGTTGTGCCTAGCAGTGTCGGTAGCCTTTATTATTTCAAAGGAAATGACAACATAAGGCTTAATTATGTAATTGAAAAAACTATAAGAAAAACCTCAGACTCAAACAAGGTATTTCTTATGAAGCGTTTATTTAATATGAATATTTTAGAAGGTGGATCTGTTGCTGATTATTTAAATGAATTTAATATGGTTACCAGTCAATTAAGTTTTGTAGGGATAAGTTTTGATGATGAATTTAGGGATCTGTTATTTCTATGCTCATTTCTGTAAATTTGGAATGGTTTAGTTATGGCCATTAGTAACTTTGTCTCTAGATATAGTACTTTAAATTCTGATGATGTTGTCAATGCCATCCTTAGCTAGGAAATGCAATGGGAAAACTCTGGTGAGACATCAGGTAATGCTTTGAATGTAGAGACTAGGGGAATAAAAATGGAAAGAGGAAAGAGCCCAAGATACTGTAGTAAGTCAAGGAAAGGGAGATCCAAGTCAAAATAGGGGAAAGTGTGCTGGAAATGCGGGAAGAAAGGACACCTCAAGAAATACTGTAATTATTGGAAGGGAAAAGGAGACACACAACAAGAAAACAATGATTGAGCGAATGTGATAGGTGATGTGTCACATGATGATTTGATTATTTCATTAGAAAATATTATTGATGCTTGGGTGGTATATTCAGGGGCCTTATTCCATGCAACACCCGATAAGAAACATTTTCATGACTATGTTCAAGCATATTTTGGACAAGATTGTCTGGGTGATGAGAAATCCTGTAAAATTGTTGGAATGGGTATAGTTTTTATAAAACAGAAGAATGGAAACCAATGGCTATTAAAGGAGGTAAGGCATGTTCCAGATCTGAAGAAAAATATGATTTCAACAAGGCAGTTAGGTAGTGAATGTTGCATGACTACTTTTATAGATAAAACCTGGAAGGTCACTAAAGGAGCCCTGGTATTAGCAAAAGGAGAAAAGGTTGGTACATCGTATTTATGCAATGATATTTATAATTATGCTAATGCTGTAAACTCCACAAGAGCAGATACAACATTATGGCATCATAGGCTTAGGCACATGAGTGAGAAGGGGATTCAAATTCTTCACTCAAGAAATTTGTTTGAAGGTTTGAAGCATGTTGATTTGGATTTACGTGAGAATTGTGTTTATGGAAAACAAAAGAGAGTCTCATTTCTTAAAGTTGTGAAAGAAAAGAAGAGCTAAAAATTAGATCTTGTGCATACAAATGTATGTGGACCTGCTCAGGTATAATCTCTCGATGGCTCTTGTTATTATGTTACTTTTATTGATGGTGCAACCAGGAAAACTTGGATTTATTGTATTCAGATTAAATACGATGTATTTTATACTTTCAAGAAATGGAAAGATTTGGTCGAGAATGAGACATGAAAGAAGTTAAGGTGTCTAAGATAAGACCATGAAGGTGAATATTGCAACAAATAATTTTATAAGTACTATTCAGAGCATGGAATTCGAAAAGAGAAGACAGTTCTAGGTACATCACAGGAAAATGGTGTGTCAAAAAGGATGAACAATACAATCATGGAGCGTGCAAGCTGCATGAGATTGCATGTAGGATTTCCTTTAAAATTTTGGGCAGAAGCTGTAGATACTGCTGTATATGTAATAAATAAAGGGACTTCAAGTTACTTGGATGGTAGTATTCCAGAGGATGTATGGAAAGGTAAATATGTAAATTACTTGTTTTTAAAGATTTTCAGTTGTGAAGCCTTTGTCCACATTATTAAAGAAAATAGAACAAAGCTTGAGTCAAAATCAAATAAATGTACCTTTATTGGATATGGTGTTAATGATTTTGGTTACTGCTTATATGATTATGAAAATCACAAAATCATTAGGAGTAGAGATGTCATATTCAATGAAAAGGTCTTGTATAAGGATTAGATGCAGGAAAAGAAACAGGAAAAATAAAACAACGAATACACAGTGCTTACTGAGATCACATAAAAAGTAAAGGTGCCTGAAAATCATAATGATCAACAACCACAACAACGAAAACAACAAAAACCACAACAATAGTCACCTCAAACACCTAAAAGTGGTGTTAGAAGATCTACCAGGATAAGTAGACCACCATAACGATACTCCTTCATTATATTATGTATTTTTAACTAATTCTGGTGAACCAGAATGTTACGAAGAAGAAATGCATGTGGAAACCAAGAAGAAGTGGGAGCTAGCCATGAAAGAAGAGATGGACTCCATTGTACATAACCAGACTTCAAAATTAGTTCGTTTTCCTGCAGGTAAAACAACATTGCAGAATAAATGGGTTTACAGGTTGAAGGAAGTGTTAATTTTTCATAGGGATATATTGATCCTCGCTTTTATAGTTGCAATTATTCATTTACACATTAATTTCACCCCATATCATTATATAATTATTCATATTTACACTATTAACCATCAACATATGGAACTATGTGTAAAGAACAATAACATCATCATCATATATGCAGTGGAACATAAATAAACATAGGAATAAAAAAAAGCACACATATAAACAACAAGATTAGTTCGAGACCAGGGAAAAATCCACTATGGGGAAACCCTTGAAAATGATTCTTCTTAGATCATCATCAAATGATTCAACAAAAAAGAGTACAATGATCCATTGATCCATATCTTCATAATGCAATAAAACAACTAGCACATCCATAATATAACCTTAAGCATACTTCTACTGAAAGATCCTGATTCCAAGAACTGTAATGAACTGTCACTAACTGTAGTTAACTGCTAAACACTGTTGTCACTAAGCATAAAATTCAGACTGTTGTAGATTCATCTTTGAGGGCCCGATTTTATTTTTGAGGCCCTAGCCGCACCCTTGAGCCTCTATGACTACGACTATGTGTCCCAAGACACTCTATGCTTGTGGCTATGGAAGAGGACAACTCGATATGCCTTCTGAGGCCCTAGCCGCACTATGAGCCTTTGTGCATGTGGTTCTGGGTCCCTGACCGCTACCATAAGACTCTGTGCTTGGGGCTATGGGTTCCTGGCTGCTACCATAGCACTCTGTGCCTGCAACTATGGGTGAGCGCAACTTGATCTGCCTCTGAATCCCTAGTTGAACCCATAATACACCATCCCTACGATTTTAGGTTCCTAGTCGCTACCATTCCCATAGAAAGCCTGCGGATAAAGCTTGAATCCACCAGTTGTGTGTCTTCGACCGTAACAAAAACCCTAACTTTTGTGTGAGCTTTGGACCTGTGATTTCAGATCTCCGTGCGAACTCTTTCCGTCAAACCTGTACGAGCCAAGACGAAATACAAGAGAAGAAGAGAGCTTAATAAGTGTGTCCAAATGAGCTTGAGGTATATTCTATTTATAGGCTTCCATGAGGGTCCACTTAGGGTTAAGGCCGACTTAACCAATTTCACATGTGCTTAGGTCGACCCATTCCTTTATAAATTAATAAATAAAATAATTCAAAAATTAACTTCCGCTTAACCAAATAGGGTAATATTTAGGTCGATTTTGGTCCTCCTGAAAATAGGAATCTATTGCAATTATTATCTTCATCATAGAAGCTATCCAAAGTGGAATTTGACTGTATTTTAATAATTTTAACACTCCCTCTCAACAAGGGATAATTCCACCTGCCAATATCTATTCATCGATCAATATGCCATTATGGTATCTTCAAGAATCATCACGTATCATCACGTATTGTCAGGGAGGAAGGGTTGGCTCAATGTCCTCGATCAAAATTTCTCTCATCATATTCAAATATGGTATCTGCTTGTCCCAATAGAAACTGATTCCTATTCATACAAGAAATCAAATCAGATATTAGGTTAAAACATAAATAATTATATAAAATCACAAATGAATACCATAATCATCCTCCATCTTAAGGAGGTTCCAATCACAAGCCTAAGCTTGTCTCAAACAACTACAATGCCTCAATGTATGGAGAAATATTAGTCCCCACTATTAGAGAGTTATGTGAGCATGAACTAGATAAGAGATGGATACATTGTGATGACATAAAATACCACACACACAGATATATATATATATATATATATATATATATATATATATATATATATATATATATATATATACTATTTTGTCATACAGTAATCCATGTGTAGGTCATGCTGGAACAACCATTCTTGGAGCTTCTACATCTTGCCTCACAACTAGCCATGATAGAAATATCGTATCCAACCTCGGTCATGCTATGGATCTTTCATCCAAGATATCATGGCATATATCATATTAAGGAAACATCCAAATGTGATCAATAATCAACAATACATCCATGCAGTCACATATCATAGGAGAAATATCTCAACCTTAAAAATAGAAAGTTTCGTGCTGATATTTCAAAGGTTGTTTGGTGGCAACTCTATGTGAATGAAGCAACTCAATCATGAATTTATTCAGGTTCTATGCTCTTCATATATATATACAGATGTTCAAAACAAAGCATCAATGCTTCAGTCAACTGTCATATGCCATGACAAGTTCAACAATTTTTTTAACTTTAAATCAGAGTGTCCAGGGATTTACATTTCCATTATTCAAAATAAATTTTCAACAACTTCGCAATATAGGATTTCTTTCCAAAATTCTGGAAATCGATTCATCATGCGATGATACATTATTTCAATCTTCAAAAATCTTCTCCCTTTTCTTAGTTCATCAGAGGCTCATTACTTGTGAAGAGTATACCATCAGTAGGGAAAACCATAACCATAAGCAAAATCAAGACCATACCTTGGAAATCGTCATCCTAACTTCGTCAACTATCAAATACGGACAAATATGAATCGAGGATCTTGCATCATGCAACACTCTCTGTAAGCATATTGCCTTACCAAGATAGCATAATCAACCTTTGCATAATTCAATGTTGTATCGAGAAAGTCAGCTTATTGGAATTTAGAAGTGAGTCCATAAATATTATCATAGTCATTGATATCATAGTATCAATTATTTCAACCAGGTGAAAGGTAGAGCTCATATCAAGTCTTGAATTAATTTATTATCAAGCCAACAAGTCTGACACCTATAATGCCATTACAATATATTTCTATCGCTAGATGAAAATACATACATCAAAGTTAAGTCATGCAGGTTCCATCTTCACACTGAATCACAACAACCATTGTGCTAGGAACACAAAGGCCAATACAAAAGCATAATTTCAAATACTCACATAAGACATTGAAGTCCACTATTCCCACATAGCATTGGCATCAGGGAAAATCAACAATCATCAGATTAAATCATAAGTCACTAGGTCAAGTCAATTTTTTTTTGTCATAGAGAGATCTATAATCCTAATATATGTTTCAATCATCAATTCAAAGTTCTAAGTCATTGTTAAGCATCATGTCAAAATTCCAAACACAACTCATCTATATCAATCAACCAAATCATGTCAAACTTTTGTAGCACAAACTTCAAACATAATGAAATATTCATATGAATGTCTCGGTGACCTGCAAACACAAATTTGGTTCAAACATACAAATTTTTCCTGCTAATAGATCTTACTGATATCTACAACAGATCTAAAGAACTGACATCTTCCAAGTGACCATATGATTTCATGCACAATCCTTCATTTTTCTATGATCAATAATTTAACCCAGCAACATCAGGAACCTATTTACAATGGCATGACATGTCAAAGATCCCTTGATTCAGAGTACAGACTGTTTTCGTGTATAATACTTCAATTTTGTGTCTCACATGCTTAGTCGCACCAATGGGCCTTCCTTTGTTCGAGTGAGGCTCAGACCTCTGCTGTAGATCAACAATGTTAGTTACCCTAACAATGTCAGATAGCCATAAATCATACTTCAATAGAACATATAATTTCATCTTCATTCATATCATCAACCCGTATTTACTAGAGTCATGTGACAACATATCTATTAGATCATAAACAAATATCTATCATGATCACCAACATTATGTCATAATTATTTCATCAAGGGTTAGAGTCGAAAGATTAGGGCAGTGGATGGATGTGGCATCATATCTCAAATATTATGAACATAACAACATTTTCTATCAAGTTAATCCATCAAGTTAGGGAATTCATTTTCACCATATGCCATCAAGACATGACCACATGTAGTAAGATATGCAGAGCATCAATCTCATAGATATACATCTATTATCAAGGTTACGATGCTTATCATGATCAATAGGATTGAGTTAGGTAATTCAATAAATCTTTACCAAAAGAGTGTCAGTGTTGTGAAAATTTCTGAATATTACTTATGCAGAAACTCTAATGTTAAATCTGGTTATACTTCTCCTACTCAATCAAGTTATTAATCTAAAATATTCAGTATTAACATCGAAGTAAACACTTTAAAATTCCACATAGATAAAATCTAAAATAAATACATGCACCATGACAAAGTGACACACAGGATTTTCTGGATAACTGTCCCCGGAAATACCCAATGTGGGAAAACCAGTCTTTTGGCTGCTGGAGGGTTTATTTTGTTAAGTAGATTCTAAGTGAAAAAAATCTGGGTACCTTACTAGTTAACTCGATAGGGAAATACAAAATCTGTAGCAATACCTCTACTCCAGAGATAGAAAATCTGACTAATTCACACCCTCAAACGATACTTATAGAACTCAGCCTTTTTCAGTCTTTAGAAATTCCAACGATGCTCTGAAGCCCTTTGCATTAGCTCTGCTAGGCTGTGGCTACTCCTGCGTTGCTCAGGAAGAGCCCATGTCCCCCCAAACTGGGTTACGCTGCCACTACGCTGCCCTGGCTGGGCCTGTCTCAGCCCTTCTAGACTCTTGCTACCTTTGCTTTGCCCTTTCTAGGCCTGCATAGCACCTGAAGCCCTCTATGCTGCGCTACTACTGCGTAGCTGCTTCTCCCTCTGCGCTGCTCTGACTGCTGTTTATTTACCTCTTGCTGACACTTGTCCTAGGATCATATCTTCCATCTCGCCAATACTACCCCTCGCTACAACTGAAACACTTTTGGAAATTCTTAACAAACCACGCCCTAGAATTCCAGCTTAGTCTCAGTGCTCTTCCACTGTGTGTGTCCTCCAACTGACCCCAAGCCTTTCCTTTATACTTTTATTTCTGGGAAACCAACGACCATGATCTAATATTGAATCAACGGCTAAGATTAAAAGAAAGCTTGATCCGTGTGACTTAAGTCATTTCTGTCACATGTTTAAATTAATTACCTTTAATATTTTAATTTTCCTAAGTTAGATTTAGGGTCCTTAATTAAAAATATTGATTAATTATTTTTCTCTTAAACTGGATGGAATTTCTCAAATCCCTTTATGGGACTTGGAGATCTCATGTACTATAGTCCCTCCAAAACATTTGGGAGCTAGAGCACATTTGATGCTACCCCAACACTCAAAAATATCAACACTCCATCTTAGAGAGGAATGTGCTCTAGCACAACACTTCAACCTGAAGTTCTAAACTGATATCTGGTGTGTGTCTCTATGCTGATGCTTGGCCTACTGCCCTTCATCACTGCATTGCTGCTGCTATCCCGTATTGCTACCCATGACGCTGCCACCACCACTACTGTATATGTACTGGAAATCCCTCTCAATCTGCTGGATCGTGCTTCCAACTGCTGCACTGCAATTCGGTTGCTGAGAGAAACAACTGAAAACTCCTGCCCAATCTTTGACAGACAAGTCAGTTGGGATGCATCCTCATCACTGAAGCTCCATAGGCTGCTGCTATGTGCTTTCATCTAGAGGTTGCTACACAGCTACAAGTCTGCACAACGTAAGCATACCTCCTCTACGCTGTTGAAGTCGCAGCAGCCCCTCTGCGTTGAAGTCCCCTACGCTGCTGCTGCGCTGCACTGTCCTCCTTAAGCCTCTACGCTGCTGCAGCTCTACTCTACATAAGAAGGCCTACTCTGTGTTGCTCAAGTCACATCGGCCCCTATAGTGCTATTGCTACACTGCTACTACATATGCACTGTGCTGCTCCTTTCAGCTTCCAGCTCTGCCTCTGCTCCATCTGTGATTATCTGCACCCACTTCTCCACTTGTCCTACTACTGTATTAAGGCTCCTGTAGCACGGATGTGATCCAAGAGTTGGTCTAATCAAGGATCTCGCCACCACTCTATAGCTTCTCTACAGATCCATGTCGCCCAACTTTCATGGATCATGAGCGCTCATGGCTACATCATATTCAGAGCCATCGTCCGCCCTAACAGCCTTGGAGCTAGAAGCTTCCTTGTCCTTCTTTTTCTGAGAAAAATTGCTGGAGAAATGTCCTAGTTTGCCGGATTGGAAACACTTGATCTTAGATAGATCACGCTTATTTATCCCTTGCTACCTCTTGGATGCCAATGCTGCATATTCCTCTTCTTCCTTCTTTAATTTACTTGGCCCGGTGTTGAAATGTCTCTTGGTGATTTGACAGATTTCTTCTTGTCAGAGTATCACCCACATATTGTCCCAGTTGGGAAGGTCCGCTCTGCCCAAGAGACTTTGGAAATTTTTTTCCCAGTCCTCTGTGACATTATTTAAAGCCATCCTCACCATAACATCATCATCCACCTTCACCTCCATTCCATTCAGCTGATCCCGGATCGCTTGAAGTATGGATAGAAAAGGCTCAATCTCCTCCCCCTTAGTCATCATGAATAACCTCAACTGGTTCTCAAAAAGAATATTCCTCTGGATGGATCTTCCTTCTTATAGTGTGGTCAAAGCCACCTACATCTCATGAGCTATCTTCTTATTGGCTATGTGTGGAACCACATGATCTTTGGCCCCATCCATTATGAAGCACTTGGCATGTGCCACTACTTCTTCATGCTTCAATAGGAGATCCACATTGTCGGCATGGCCGGGAATTTCTCTACATGCTCCCTCAAACCGTATGCCTCCATGACCATCAGGATCCCGACCTTCCATATTTCAAAGTTGGACAATCCATCCAACCTATCATGATCACCTAGTCTGTGAGGTGCCATATGCTCAGTAGATATGTCGGAACAAATCCTCCTCTCTATGCTAGAGACTCAGATCTAGGGTCCTTCGCGAGAAAGGCACCCTATTCTCCCTCTGACAAGTGAATCCCTCTCTTGGAAGTCTATCAACTAAAAAATAATCATCTCTCTTCGATCCGCTGATCGATATGTAGATTTATTTGGCTGGAAATCCTCTGAAAATATGTTCTCCTCCCACTCTTTTTCAACTTAATCAGGTTGAATTCTGAACCGATAGAATTTTAACCCCACCATCAACTACTGAAGCTCTGCAGCATGAATTTTGGCACTCTGAATCGACAAATAAATTCAATACTGCATCACCCTAGCTAGCCTCTGTGTGAGCAGACAGTCCCAACACAGCCTCTGCGCTACCTCTGCGTAATAAGTACGTGGGATTGCGTGAAGACTACGTCACTCTGGCCTCTGTGTGGCTCTGCTCCCTTCTGCTACTATGCTGTCCTCTCTGGTCTGACTTTCTGCATCTACTGCTACTTTCTGCAGCAAGGATTCTTCAATCTTCTTGCTAATGATTCAACTGGATCTGCAATCACTCTGATACCATGTGAAAGTTTTTGAATATTACTTATGCTGAAACTCTACTATTAAATCTGGATATACTTCTCCTACTAATCAAGTTATTAATCTTAAATATTCATTATTAACATCGAAGTAAACACATTAAAAGTTTACAAAGATACAAATCTAAACTTAATACATGCACCATGACAATGTGACACAAGATTTTATGGACAACTGTCCCCGGAATGACCCTATGTAGGAAAACCAATTTCTGTTTGCTGGAGGGTTTATATTATTAAGTAGATTCTAAGTACAACAATTCTGGACACCTTACTATTTAACCCGACAGAGAAATACAAAATCTGCAGAAATACCTCTGTTCCGGAGAGAGAAAATTTGACTGATTCACACCCTCAAACAGGATTTGCAGAATTTAGCCTTTTTAAGTCTTTAGAAAATCCAACGCTGCTTTGAAGCCCTCTGCATCAGCTCTGCTAGGCTGCGGCTGTCCCTGCGCTGCTCAGGAAGGGCCTGCGTCACCCCAGACTAGGTTACGCCACCTTGTAAAGGCCTGCATCAGCCTGCTTTCCTCTTACTACCTCTGCGCTGCCCTTTCTGGGCCTGCGTAGCACTTGAAGCCCTCTGCACTGCATAACTATTGTGCAGGTGCTGTTTCCTCTGTGCTGCTCTGACTGCTGCTTCTCTGCCTCTTGCTGACTCTTGGCTTGGGATTAGATCATCCCTCTCGCCAATACTACCCCTCGCTACAGCTGAAACACTTCTGGAAATTCTTAGCAAACCACGCCCTATAATTCCATCTTAGTCTTAGTGCTCTGCCACTATGTGTGTCCTCCAACTGACCCCAAGCTTTTCCTTTATACTTCTCTGGTTGGGAGACCAACGACTATGATCTAATTTTGAATCAATGACTAACATTAAGAGAAAGCTTGATATGTTTGACTTAAGTCATTTCCATCACATGTTTAAATTAATTACCTTTAATATTTTAATTTTCCCAAGTTAGGATTAGGGTCCTTAATTAAAAATATTAATTAATTAATTTTCTCCTAAACCGGATGGAATTTATCAAATCCCTTTTTGGGTCTTAAAGATCTTATGTACTCTAGTCCCTCCACAAATTTTGGGAGCTAGAGTACATCCGATGCTACCCCAACACTAAAAAATACAAAAAAATCTCTCCTTCCATGAGATTTCATCATGCTACATTGTCAATCATATCATGTAAAGAAATTAATGATTCAACCTTCTATTTGAAATACATCATCAATAGTATCATCTACTAGATTCAAGGTGCTAGCCTTCTTAAAAATATCCAAGAGATAGATGTTAGCCATAAATCAAGTATACGATTATATACAAGATCAACAATAAGTAGCCTCATAGAATCAAGATGATCATCATGATCAAAATGTTCAATACCAGGAGAACCATTTCATCGTAGGAAACATAAATGTAAATCTCTTTCATATGCATGCATGAACCATTTGCGAAGGAGACATTCTCAACATATCATAGGGCTAACCTAGCCATCAATGTTACTGCTGAAATACAACATTCAATGCATACCTTGTAGTATCCAGATACATGTGCACCTTCACATAGGCAACTTGTAGTGCTTATCACCTTTTCATCAAGTTCCTCTTTACCTTTTCCAGATCTAGCTTTTCTCTCCTACATCTCAAATGATCCTAAAGAAGGATCCACTTATCACATATCATAAAAGAGGTTAGACAAATCCATATACTTCAAATATACATGCAGTAAGTATAAGAAATGATTAAAGAAATAATCACAATAATGAGATCCATAAGTCTAAACAAGAGTAAATAAACAAAGAAACATCAAGAGTCAAGGAGTAATTATATTCAATGAGAGGTGATACTCTCCCTCTTGAACCAATCGTCAAGAGCCATCACTATCCATAGTCCACATAACAATGTTGCCTTCAATCAATTTCATCAACAATGAGGTCATATAGGGCTTCATCAAGCCAATCCCAAGTTCTTGAGCATCTTCACATAGACCATGCTAGGGTTTCATGCATCAAATATCAAGTCTTTTCCACAAACTAAGGTTTCTCTCAAACCCTAACCATAAAATCCTCATGCACCAACTACCTAGGGTTTTATTCATAACCTATAATTCTTTTAGGTCTCTATTATGTTCTTCTTGCTTCCATCAAGAGTGTCTCCATGGGGCTGATCTCCATGGCTTTTCTTCATCCCAGCTTTGATACCATGTTAATTTTTCATAGGGATATATTGATCCTTGCTTTGGTAGTTGCATTTATTCATTGGCACATTAAGTTCACCCCATTTCATTATATTATTATTCATATTTACACTATTAACCATCAACATATGAAAATATGTATAAAGAAAATAACATCATCATAATCTATGCAAAAATACATAAATAAACGTAGGAAGAAAAACATGCACACATATAAACACCAGGATTGGCCTGAGACTAGGGAAAAACCCACTATGGGGAAAACCCTTACAAATTATTCTTCTTAGATAATCATAAAATGATTAAAAAAAAGAGAGTACAATGATCCATTGATCCATATCTTCATAATGCAATAAAATAACTAGCACATCCATAATATAACCTTAACCATACTTCTACTGAAGGATCCTGATTTTGAGAACTGTAATGCACTGTCATTGACTGTAGTTAAAAACTGAACACTACTGTCATTGAGCAGAAACTTTAGTGCTGTAGATTCATATTTGAGGGACCGATCTTCTTTTTGAGGCCTTAGTTGCACCCTTGAGCCTCTGTGCCTGTGGCTATGGGTCCTTCGCTGCTACCAGGACACTCTGTGCCTATGACTATGGAAGAGAACAACTCGATCTCCCTTATGAGGCACTAGCCGCACCCTTTAGACTTTGTGCATATGGCTATGGGTTCTTGGACGCTACCATAACACTCTGTGCCCGGGAATATGGGTCCCTGCAAACTACCATAGCACTCTGTGCCTGCACCTATGGGTGAGCACATCCCAATTTTCCTCTGAAGCCCTAACCGCACCCATAACACACTATGCCTGCGGTTTAGGTTCATATCCACTACCACACCCATAGAAATCCTGCGGCTAGAGCCTGAATCCACCACTTCTGTGCCTGCGGCTAGAACGCAAACCCTAAATTTTGTACGAGCTTTGGACCCGTGATTTCGGACCATTGTGTGAACTCCTCCTATCAAAACTGTGAAAGCCAAGAAAAATACAAGAGAAGAAGGGAGCTTAATCAATTTTTCCAAATGAGCTTGAGGTATATTCTATTTATAGGCTTCCATGAGGGTCCACTTACGGTTAAGGCCGACTTAACCAATTCCACATGTGCTTAGGCCGACCCATTCCATTATAAATTAATAAATAATATAATTCAAAAATTAAATTTCGCTTAACCAAATTGGGTGATATTTAGGTCGATTTTTGTCCTCTCGAAAAGATGAATCTTTTGAAATTATTATATTAATCATATGAGCTGTCCAAAGTGGAATTTTACTATAGTTTCATAATTTACAAAATAAGAAGATGGAGGTAGAAAGAGGTGAGAGGCTAGACTCGTGGTGAAGGGGTTTGCAGAAAAGAAGGGTATATATTGATGAAATATTTTCTCCTGTTGTTAAAATGACCTTAATTAGAACTATTTTAAGTCTAGTGGTAATAGAATATTTGCATCTTGAACAATTATATGTAAAGACAACCTTTCTCCATGGGGATTTGGAGGAGGAGATATATATGTAACAACCGCAAGGATATGAGGTCAAAGGGAAGGAGAATTAGTGTGTAGGATGAAATTTTTTTTGTATGGCCTACAACAGACTCCAAGGTAGTGGTATCTAAAATTTGACAGGTTTATATCTGAACAAGGTTATACTAGATGTTGGGCCAGAATTGTAATCTACGTATAAACTACGCTTCCCTAGACCAGTGTCTAGTTCAGAACAACAGGTGAAAGACTATACTACCCTTTTTCCTAACTCATAACAGATACAAAGAAAGGATTGGATGCTTACTTGTTTCAGTCGTTTCCAAATGGCTCCTTTCTGTCGCTTCCACTACAGCTTCAAATTCAAGTGGTTTCAAAAAGCTGAATTCTTCCTGCAAGAAAGAACACTGAAACAACAGAAGATGAAATAATATAGATATATATTCAAGCTAGTTAGCTAAATCATTTAAGAATAAACTACATTCATCAACCAAGATCTTACAATATGGAAAATCAAAGTTATCATAGATGCATGTAGGGGAAAACAAGAAGTACTCTTTATTGATGATAGAAGGAGAGGTTACAACCTAGTGACTGATTTGTAGTGACCTTCCAACAAAGTTCCCAAGTCTCATCACAACATAAGTCTCTCCAGTAGCAACTCCACAAATCAAACTCTCTATTGAAAATTCTCCAGCATTTCTCTACTCAAATTCTTCCTCCTAAACACTTAGATCTATGTTAAATTTATAGATGAACTGTAGTTTGTTTTGCAATAAATTTTATTCCAAAAATAGGCAAGACATTTTTCCATTCATGTAGATGTCAAATGGAAACTTGGATCCGAAGCATGACACATGTGAACCCTTCTGGAAGACACTAGCCAAGTGGAGATTCCAGAACAATGAGAATTTCGCTCCCAATGTGACCAACACACCTTTGAATGTTGGGAAGTGCTTTGTAGAGCAGCCTTGAATGGGGCTACCTGCATATGCAACACACTTAGGCCCCTTATAGCCTGCGTTGGTGAGCTCCCACATGTTTAATAATAAACTTCAAACCATGGAAAATCCTTGCTTGATGAAAGTCTTGTTTGATTTATGTTGTTTCTTGTCTTAGGGCATATAACAACTGAGATGATAGGGAATGATAGACCCTTGATCATCGGTCCTGGAGATGATGCCTAGTTAACCAGGTTATTGGGAATGGTGCCCAAATTGACCTATAACACTATATGTCACTCTGATCATTGTGTTTATCTCAAAAGGAAAAATGATGGCAGCTATATTATATTTTTATTATATGTAGATGATATGGTTGTTGCTGGATCTAACATGCAAGAAATAAATGTACTCAAAGGAAAATTTGCAAATTCATTTGACATGAAGGTTTTGGGTGCTGCAAAACAAATCCTTGGTATGAGAATAACTAGAGACATGAAAAATAAAAAATTAGCATTGTCTTAGAGTGAGTACATACAAAAGGTGTTGGAAAGATTTAATATGCATAATGAAAAAAAAATTACTACACCTTTGGCTAACCATTTCAAACTAACTAAGGAGATGTGTCTCAAGGCTCAGGAAGAGATGGATCATATGTATAAAGTTACATATGCATCAACAATTGGAAGCTTAATGTATGCAATGGTCTGCATAAGCCATGATATTTCAAATGCACTGGGAGTTGTAAGTAGGTACAAGAACAATCCAGGAAAAGAACATTGGATAGCAGTGAAATGGATTCTCATGTATTTGAGAGGTACCACAAATCAAACATTATGCTTTGGTGGTTTGAACATTGCTATACAAGGATATGTTGGTGCTGATATGGAAGGTGATAGAGATAACAAGAGGATAACTACACAATATATATTTACTATAGGTGGAATAAATGTCAGTTGGGTTTCAAAAATTCAAAGTGCTGTTGAAATTTCAACGACAAAAGTTGAGTATGTTTCTACTACAGAGGCTAGTAAAGAAATTATTTGGTTGCAAAGGTTTATGGATGAATTGGGTAAGAAGTAGGAGATGGGAAGGTTATATAGTGACAACCAGAGTTCCATTCATCTTACAAAGAACTCAACATTTCATTCCAAGACTAAACATATATGGATCAAGTAGCATTTCATACGGTAAGTGTTGGAAGATGGGAAGTTGAAGATGTAAAATATGCACACTAGCGAGAATCCTACAAATATGTTAAAAGTTGTAACTAGGGAGAAACTAAGATTTCACTCATTTTCAATTGGTCTTCAACTATGATCATGAATATGAGAAACAAAAAGGTCCAAAGTGGAGTCATTGTCCAACAAATGAAGTAGTAGTGGAGTTCCAACAATCAGTCTCCAAGTGGGATATTTTTGGGCGGGGAGCCTGATTATCTTCTTGATTAAAAGGTTTTTTTGTTTGTTTGTTTGTTTTTTTTTTTTGTTTTTTTGTTTTTTTTCAGCTGGATGTATACCCTAGGAAGAATTTACACCCTTCCACAGAGGGGGGACTTATCCTTCCGATAGGGGTTCAAGGGAAACACCCCCTAAGCTAAAAATAGATGTAAAATTTCCTTGTAAAATATTGTAATTTCATAGTCAATATAGGCCATTAATTAGGCGGATGATATGACGGTAGAAGTTATGTTTAATTTAGGGTTTTTTTTCCCTAGAAGGAAACCCCTCAGTTTATATGAGGGAATTATACTGCGGCTATGTATTATGTGTATTCTAAGAGAGAAAGAGAGATGATACTGTGATAGAGAAGAGGAAATTACAACAGATATGTTGTAGGTTGTATCTCTTAATTTTGTTGGATAACATAAAAGGAAGGACTGGCTATTTCTACGTGGATGTAGCAAAAATTGGGTGAACCGCGTATATCCGTGTCTCTAGTGTTTTATTTATTTTATGTGTTTGTGTTTCCTCATATTTTATATGTTCCATTGCTCTGTAATATATATTTTTCAAACAAAAAGTCCTTGGAGGGTGAGTTCACCGTGGTTTCCTTGATCATGACATTGAATTTTTTGGTAGCAATGGAAGGTTCTTGAACCTCCTTGGTCTCTTTGAAAACTACATATATATTGGGAAATTCCCTTTTCTTCATGACTAATTCTTAGTCTGACTGAGCCATCATTTGAGCAACCTATATTCTTGTTGATGATATAGTTGTGTTTACTTTTTTTCCCTAGTTTCAAAAGTTGAACATTTCTCTTCTTCCAATCCATAATAATAGTGATGAGAGAGTCTTGATGTTTAAATAGTGGTTCCATTAACAAAGGAAACCATTTTCTTAGAAAAATTTTGTTATTTTTTTTCAAGTGTCTATTCTCCTTTTGGATCTACATAATGCTGGCCCTTAGATCTTCCAAAACTTTCTCTTCTTATTCATTTTCCCATGGTAGGTTTTGCTCTCTCTTTAGAGCGTTGGTAGGTTCTTCAATATCACTAATTCAAAAAATATGATATTATATGATTTATAAATCACATGCCTATGGCTAGTCCATCTTGTCGAGATGAATGCTAATGTTTCCTTTGAACTAGTGGAAATGATATGTGATTTTAAACACTATTATTTATGGTTCATTATGCTATCATGCGAATTCTCGTGCTTGCTATATGATATGTTTTGAGCAATGTGGAATTCTACCTCGATATTTTTTGGACACCTAATCCTCTATGGGTAGGTGTGGAAGGTGAATGGACAAAAAGATTCCAGGAGACCACTTGGAATGTGAAACCAAGGGTCACATAATGTATTATATATATGCATCCTTGTGAATAATAATGAATCTAATGTATTATCGTTCTCATGTCTTCTATGTCTCATGTGTTTACCATGGAGGATTTTAACATGGTATCAAAGCCATGATCTTTTTTCTGTGGATTTCACAACCACTAATTGAGTAGTCTACTTCCTCATTGTGTGTTTATGCATTAAGTTTTATTCCATGCTATCATAATAGCATTGGCCTGTGTTGGATACAACTCTGAAAATAAATTCAAAAATGCTCCCTGCCATATTTTTCCGTCAGCAGATTCAGCTCCTACCTCTGCTTTCGTCTGTCTCCAATTTTAGTAATTCTGCCATATGCTCTTTTCCAAACCGGTCACTTGAACTATTTGTAAATTTTTAGGGATTCCCTGCCTTTGTAGAAACATTTTTGTTGTGGTAAAAAATTCGTGCATATCCGCTTTAAGATGCAATTGAAGCTTCTATGTTGAGTTATGCTTGCTATATTGAATGCCTCTATATTGGAGCCGTTGTTCACCTTTGAATCTCTGCGTTGAATGAGGAGCAATTGAATACTAAAACAATGTGTTGAATGAAGTGTAATTTCTTCTTTGAAAAATCTCTCGAATTGATTGCTGTAGCGTTTTGTCTATTCCAACACCGCTCTGAGCTCATTACCATTTTTTTTATCGATTCCAATCTCTTAATGAGAGATGGGTTGATGTTATAAATAGAGCAGTGTGTAACATGGAGACAATCAGAGTTAGAGTTGTAAGAGGTAGCGTTGCTTGAAATTGGGAGACAAGGCATACCCAATCGAGATGGGGGTGTTTCGGCTTAGATCAAGCGTGTGCCATTTCTTGAAAACATGACATAGCCTCCCTTCGACGTCTAGGCTTCCATGAAACACCTGACCAACTAAGCTATTAATTGTTTCTGAATAGGTTGAAGGATGGACCATGTATGCATGTCGTGAAGCTACTGCAGTAGTCTTGTCCCATGACAAAGTGAACGGCTCCGTATCTTATTAATCTCTATGGATTATTAAAATCCTTATTGCAGAGTATTAAGAATAGGTATTGCAAAAATGGGTTGTTTTTGTATTTGTTAGAATTTGTTTTTTTCAACCCTGGGATTAAGGTTATGATGATTGGAAGTCAAGAATACTCAATATGGGTCGTTAACAAAAATAATTCAAATTGAAGGATGTTTTGTTGGCCTTGTCTATTCTTTTTATCTTTCTTCTTTCAATTCCCATGTTCTGGCCATTTCCCATATATTCATCCTCACATCAGGTACATCATTGAGATGCAGGAATTGAAGAGTGCGTGAATCATAACATTTCGTAGGTGCTGGCATGGAGTAGACACATCGTAGATGAAATAGAGGCAATGCCAGCCTATCAATGTTCTGGTCATGGATTTTTTCTTAGATAGGATGATGGGTAAAGAACTTAGATGAAAATATTGCTTTAAAATTGTTTTCAATTAAAAAAAAAAAAAACATGGTTGAAACAACTACAGCAAGAATATAAAGTCGAAACTGGTTGAGGAGTTTTTGACAAGAGTCAATATCTGAACTATTCCAGGCGGTGTCTTGATTACAAAGATTTTTGTTCACAAGTATCAGGGATTGTTTATATTTTAAAGTTGCAGCTATTTTGCATTGTGTGAGATATTTGCTCATTTGTAGCTGAAACATTGTTATGAAATGGATCAAATTGATGATGCATTAAATTTATTGAATAGCATAATTTTTTCTACTATTGATGGGATGGTAAAAGTCAACAAGGAAGCTCTCTCTCACATTCAGACCTGTTTGCATAACACGCAATAAAACATTGACTTTTTGCAGCTTGAATCTCAGCTACAACAAGAGGAATTACAAAAGCAGAATCATCATTCTGAACTTTTTTTTGTTCAGAATGCCAAGACAAAATCCGATCAGCAACAAGATATTGGTCAAATTACTAAGCCCAATACAAGAGAAAATTTGAATGCAGAAGAAAAAACCCAGCCTGCACTTCCCAAGCCCATCATCAAACCTTGGGAAGAGCTTGTCCATAACAAGCACAAAACTGGTCTTGGATATGACAAGGAGGTGTCCTTTCATATTCCAGACTACTCCAAGCCCATCAAATTTCAGAGCGCCATATTTCTTCATGATAGCTCACCTTCAGCTATTCTATATTCTTCTCCTTTTCCATGACAACAACACCATATTGTAAAACTCCAACACTGTGATCGAGTTGACCATATGAAATATCACTATTTCGATCTTCACCCATGCAAGCACTGTGGTCGGCACACCCATTCTTCACACAAATGATTCAGAAACAAGCCTCCTGCAAGAAAAAAGATTCATATTGGATGGATCGCTTCTTGGCAATGGGCATCAACAACCAAGAAGATGTTTCACTTAATTTCTTCTAAAATATTAAAAGGTATTGTAGTTGATTTTTCACCATCGTCTCACCTTGTATCTGAAAGGGGGAAAATAATGGTAATCTAAAAGCTTCAAAACCACATCAAGCGAGCCTGAGCCATAACCTGTCATTCAAGATTCAGATTTGTAACCAGAGACACATATGCCCTTGAGAATGCCTTTGGTTCGTGGTCAGCCATAAACCATCTATGCGAGGTTGATATTCTTCCTCTTCAAATAATTCGAGACACTTCCTATAGTAGAAGACTTCAACTTCTTGCTAGTTTTGGAAGAGTTCCAGGAGATGCATCAAGCATTCTAGAGTTGGTGGTCATCCTTAAACCATCGCAGGTTGTAGACCTCCCTTCTTCTAGGTTGAAGGTCTCCCTCTTCAAAATATGAGGAGCACTTCCTATAGCAGAATACCTCAAATTCTTTCCATATTTGGAAGAGTTATGGGAACTGCACTAAGCATTCCAGTGTTGGTGGTCATCCTTAAACCACCTCTTTATGCCAACATTTCAGAGAGCTCATTCAGCCTAAGTGCTGCCATGCATACTTTTCCATTTTGTATTAGGACTCTTTTCTTGGACTCACACATACCCCTTTAGATTAAGGGGGGGAATGTTGGACACCTAATCCTCTATGGGTAGGTGTGGAAGGCGAATGGACAAAAAGAGTCCAAGAGATCACTTGGAATGTGAAACCAAGGGTCACCTAATGTATTATATATATGCATCCTTGTGAATAATAATGAATCTCATGCTTATCTTTCCTATTTGCATGTTTTCACAATAGCTGAGTTTAACAGTAATAAATTGACAATGGGTCCAAAAATTGAAAAAAGTCATTAAAGTCAGGAGGGTTTTGAAAAAATTGGCAAAAACTTGGAAAAATTAGAAAAATACAAAATATTCATTGTTTAAAAATTTCTTAGCATCTAAAGTATCCACAATGTCAAATAAATGCATTTACACATAAACATGAAAATAAAGCTAATATATAATATATATATATGAAGTCTACTGCTACATCACATATCAAAATAGTGAATCAAGTCCTGAATCAGTCTCAATCCTCAAGAGTCAATATATCAATAAAAAATATAATAACTGTATATCATGAGTCATCTACATGTCATAAAGTAACCAATCATTGAGAACCTTTTCCCCTTTTACGGGAATAGGGAATGACTTTGAATTTTTCTCTAGAGAAAGAAGGCCTTGCCCCTAGAAATACAAATGGACTTTGTCGTCCTTTAGAAAAAAAAAAATAGGTGGCGTCTATCCTCTGTTGCTGCCATATTAGATGGTGTCACTTCCTCCTCCTCATCCTCCTCCTGCTATGCCTCCTGACCCTATTTGTCGTTGTCTTCGTCCTCCTCCTCCTTTACCTCTGGCTCTCCCTCCCCTGTAGCTGTTACCTCCTCTGCGTCTAATGCCTCTGGGTCCACATCTAACTAATCAGGGTTAAACTCCATGGAAAGGCCTCTGAGTCTCAACACTCCATGCAATAGTGGTATCAATATTGTCTAATGGTATGGATTCCACATCAGGAGGCTTTTAAAGTTGTCTCACTGAAAATCAAATATTGTAGTAGACGTAGACCATGTCATTGAGGCATTGAGACTCCAAGCTATATTAGGGTCATATATTGTAAATTAGTACTTAGAAAATTTAAATATTAAAAATAATAAAATGAATTCAAAAATTTAATTCGAATTTTTTTTTACCTGTTGTGATTTTTGTTGCATTTTTTTCAAATACACTCCAATTATGCTCATAACCAAAGGAACTGCATGTTTGGCATAACAATCGAATGAAAATTTAAAAGAAAAATGAGAAACATAAAAAAAAAAAAGTTAAAACATTTAAATTTTAAAGTTGAAGCAAATTATGAAGAGACAATGAATTATGAAATTTGAAAGTTGAAACAAACTGAAGCTTACCTAGGATTTTTGTCATCCTTATTTATTTATTTATGTTGTGGTTCACGAATCTAATGTGCCTGCACACATATGTACCCGCTACATCCACAGGAAAATCTCGGCAGACCCTCTCGAGGGGATCTAATCGTCGACCTTAAACGCGAGGCCTAACCCCAAGGGCGTCAAGAAGATTTGAGCCTGTGACCTACTGACTGGAAAAGTACTTAACATCGAGGAATCAATGGTCATCCTATTATTAGTAGCCATGGTAAAACCAAATGTACCTCCTACCATCATATATATCTCCATTTCCTTAGGAATTTCTTCATGTTCTTGATACGATGCCACTATCCTCTCAACACAAGTGAGGAATCCATCCATCACCTCGACATCAAATATGAAACCACATGAGTAAGAATATGCGGGGTTTCGGTAGATACCTGCAACATGAATGGGGTGATGAAGGGTATTGTTCCATCACACATAAATCAATCTCCATACCAACAACTATTTATCTAACCCCTCGTCTCCCTTATCTTCATAATAGGCACGAATGGCTTCTTTGGCCCTATCCATTGCCTCATACAATTAGCCCATTGTGGGCTTGTATCCACCAAATAACCGAAGAACCCTTACCAAAGGTTCTGAAATGACACACACCTTTTCCACTCCTGCCCAAAATCTCTAATCATATGAAAATAGTCTGCATATTCCCTCTCCCTCTAGTTTGCATCTAATAGATAAAGCACACCAATCTTGTGAAAGAAACATGCTCTTCACATAATGCATATAATTAAACAAATACTAAAGATATATGAAATTAGTGGAAAATAGTGTAATGGTAGGACTCACCAAAGATTTTTTGTTGGTGAATCATCTCTTTAATCTAAACACAAATGAATGATTATATATAAATTATTTTATGCTCCTGGATGATTCAACAATATCCCTCACAAGAGAAATATTACCTATATCCTCCAACATCAATTCAATACAATGAGCAACACAAGGTGTCCAAAACAAGTTAGGATATCTCTCCATAAGAAACCTGCTAGAAACAACATAATTTGTGGACCTACTTCCTGAACTAAGATGACCAACAACTCAAATAATAAACATGCATCTTTAATGTGTGCATATGCATCAACATATTTCATAAACATTGTCCCCTTGGGAAAACTAACCAAGAGGTTAAGAAGGGTCTTACCCTTCTAGTTGATCTAACCATCTGACGTGACTATGCATCTAATGTGTTCTCATGATGCCCTAAACTCATCCAATCTAGCAGTGAAATCAACTGTTTCATTTTGAATAAGAGACCCTCTCAACTCTACAAAGGTAGGGGCTTTGTATCGTGGGCCAACAAAAACAACAACATCAAACATAGGTTGGTAGAATGGGCTGGTATTGGAAATGTTAAAAGGAAAATAATTCCATATAATACACTTCCAAACCAACCTATCAACGTCTTCCTTTTCCTTTTTTTCTAAGTGTCGATTTTATGCAAGGTTGTGCACCTAGTGTGGTTATAGGAACAAACAAAGATGAGAAATCTGAAGGGTTGGGACATGTGGGTGTGGAATGTGATGCTGAAGAAACACTCTCACTACCCCCCACTCTTGAGGCCCCTACAAGTTGGATTTTTGCAGCTGCCCCGAATTCTTTTCCCTCCTCTTTTTCCATCAATTATTTAATGGCATGTCGAATGATTTCTGGAGTTGGATTTTGGCAAAGTTCAATATTTTTCCTCGAAATTTTCCCCAGATGGAATTTTAATATGTTGAAACCCCCTGACATATTCTTGCCACACAAATAGAAAGTCAAATATTGTCTATTTAACCCCCCACTTTCGGGTATGGGATCAAGTTCACCATATTCCCACATAGCGTTCAAATTCCTCAACATTTTGTTTGAAACTTTGAACTTGAATTTGAACCTAGGGCACAAATGTTTTTTGATAAAAAAAAAAAATTCCCATCACATAAGAAGAAAACACAAATGTAATTGTTGATTTTAAATTTTAAATGCCTCTTCTCACTCACTTGAACACACTCAGATTCACTAAACAAGGGTTTGAATTTTTTATTCTTGAAAGTTGAAACATGTAAACAATCTAAACATTTTGAAGTTTTGATTCAATTTAGATTCTAAACAATGTTTTGATTCAAATTTCTAAGCAAAAATAAGCTAAAAAAATTAATATAAAGATTTAAGAATCCATTTGTGTAACAAATATTGAGAGAGAAATTAGAATACATACTTGGAAGCATCAAATCAAAACCTATCTCATGTTGAGCAATGGACAAATCTCCAAATCCACACCACAAAACTAGTAAATATCATCCTCTCGGGCAATGGAAAACACCTCCTCTCTCCACAAGGATGAATGGAAAAAATAAGAGTGAAGAATGAGTGTGATTTTCGGCCTTTTACCTCACTTATCTGCAGCTTGGATGGGCTTCATGATTTTTTCGATCGAATCCAAAAAAAATCCTGAGTTTTTCAATAAAATCACGATTTTTTCGTTTTTGAAAAAATCGATCGATAAAATTGGCTAGTCCACAAAATCGGACTTTGCTGATTTTATTGCGACTTTTACTACACTAGTTTTAAGGATAATAAAAAATTATTTTAAGGCATTTGGACGAAATTTGTAGCAATGTAAAAGTGGATGTAATAACATTAATGAACACACGGAATACCATAGAAATCCAAAATAAAACCAACAAGGAAAGGGTCTCTGTGATCCAAGAATTCTCAATTAGGATGTAGATTACAATGAATGGTTAACTAGAGAACTAATTTTCTTGTGCATTGACTTTTATTTATAGGAAAGGTAAAAACTACCTCCTATATACTCTTATCACCATATAGGAAAATATTGTGTTTTCTTGAGATTTGGCTACATAGTACTTGGAACCAAGGTATTTTAGCAATTTTTCTTCTCTCCAGTTATTTAGAACATGACTCTCGACTTTGAATCTACCTTTTTACTATAGTTTAGAGTTATTCTCTAGCTCTCAGCACTATTTTTTGGCTATGGCTCTAAATTTGATCTCTAACTTCAATTGTTCCAACAACTATAAAATACTCTTCTTTGATATTGTTGTTTATATTCTCTCCATCATCTACTTTCATCCATTAGTAACTAGCTCTATATGTAATCACCAAAATAATGACTTGCTTCTTGTGGTGTGAATGGCCAACTACAATGAGTGTTGTGTATTGAAGTAATCCCTAGTAGACCACGAGTCTAAGAATAAAGGGATGTGGATGTTTACCAACAACACAACTAGTGTGAAAATAAATCAACATACAATGGTGTTCTCATCAACTCATTAACACTCAAATTATTCTTCCCACTGTTACCTTTTAATATCAATTTTCTCTTTGGAAAAAATTGGGATTATCATAAATATTTTGCAATCCAGTTGATGATTGGACAACAAACAATTAGTTTTAAACAAGTAGTAGAACGATTATTACTATTTACATTTGATGTTATTCCAACATTATTCTTGGAAAAGAAATTTCTAGCTGTTCATTACAAAATTGATATGCTTAGGAAGATCGATTTCTTAATTGGTGAAATTAATTCCTCTTCTGACCAGTTAATTCAACATCCTTTACTACAGGTATGCAATTCTTCATGGTAATTCATCTAGTTGAAAATTTGAGTTAAGAACATTATCATATGGATCATGTAAAGAGTTCCTTTTTTCATCATGGTTTGTATAAAGAAATTTACATGCAATAACCTCTTTTTCTTTGAAAGTTTTTAAAGAACATTTTTCCTAGAGGTAAATAGGTCAACATAAGGGATGAAACAATCTCCAAACCTTAGTATTCCAAAAGTAATGAGTGTTACTTAAAGGAAGGGCTTAAGAGAAACCATTTTGATCCTAATATTTATGATGAAAGTTGTAATGGTGACATTTTGATTATTTTCCTATATTTGAGTGACTACTTAATTATTATAAGTAGTAGAATAAGACATGTTGATTTGTTGAATAAAAAATTAAAGACAATATTTGATATTATAGGCTTGGGATTATTAAATTACAGTGATGGCATCCAAATATGGCAAGAGGAGGGTAATAATATTTATAGCAACCGAAGTATGCAATAGATTTATCGAAGAAGTTTAATATGAAAAAATGTCAGTCAACAATACTGTAGTTGAAATAGGAACTAAGTTAATTAGCGATTCATGTTCAAAAAAACTGATGGTAAACTGCATAGACAAATAATTGGAAGTATTATTTATTTAATTTCAATTACAACATTAAATGTATATATAACCAAAATAATGTGCATATTCATATTTGATCTTTATATTAAGCATTATAAAATATCCAAAATAAAGTTTTGAAATATTAAAACATCATATAAACTTGGAAATCAAAGGGAAAAACATGCGAGAAGGTCGAAAATGGTAGAACCTATGGTTTCTATGCCTTTGTACATTTTACATCCCACATGGGGATAGTTATTTTTTTTCCGCCTCATTACTTTCAGCACTTCTTCTCGAAAATCCCTTGTCGAATTCAAGTGTTAATCCTTGTTATGGATTATTTTCATTCTTTCTTGTGACTATAAGGGAGTAGACATGTCACATGTTTTTTTTTTTAAATATACATGTTTTTACATTTTTTGATATGGATGAGGTGGATCTCATACATTAAGAGCCTGAAAATCCTTGAATTACAAGGATTTTTGTGACCTCCTTTGAACACTTGGCTTATCCTCTTGTTCGCTTTGGGTCTCTTCTATTTCCCACTCCCTATCGCTCTTCTATATTACCTGTGTTCTCTATGGATATTTATTCCCCTCCAAATCCCATGACTCTATGCTATCCCCATCTATGCCAATCCCTAGTAAGGTTTTGTATAATCATAAGGGCTCACAGAGTTAGAGTCGTGGTTTGATTGGCTTGATCTGGGGCTCGAGCCCTTCCAAGCCTCTTTCCATTACAGATATTCTACAAAATATCTAGGAGTTTATTGGATCTAACTCTTAGGTTTCATAGGGCGTGGGGTTTGATATGGGTTTCAATAGGGGTTCTTGGCCGATTTTTCTAGCCGGCCTAGTATTTAGATACCATACAACAAACTTCTCCCGTCTACTTACCTTTATGCTCTAGGTCATTCTCAACCTATGTCCTCTCAACTCCCTTTTAATAAAATTATGACTACACACTCTTGGGGTTTTCCAATGAAACCCCGTTCTGGGTTCCATCCAAGGAAAAGTTCAATTTTTTTTAGCATGGTAGCAAAAGACTCGGTGTATTCATCGAAATCTTCATCCTTGTGCGACCCTATTTATGAGTGGTGATGTTCCTATGGAGAAGGAAGGGGTTTTAGCCTCATCTTTGCTTATGGTCCATGTTTGGGGCCATAATTTTTTTATGCAAACCCTTCATTTGTGGTTTTCTCAAGATGTTGTTCATTTGATGAGTCTCCTCCTAAGGTAAAAATCCTACACAAGGGGTGGATTCACTTGAATTTTTGTCTCCTTTTTTCGATGCCAAGAAGGAGTGTTCAAATGTTGTGTTAGTCTGGATTTGATTTCCAGGTATTCCTTTGAAATATTGGGTGGAAGAGGTTTTCTAAGATTTGGGAAACTATATTGGTACATATTTGACACATTATTCTTCGTACCTCACTTATGGTATTCTGTTTATGGATCGTATGTTGGTTTTGGAGGACTTGAGGAGGGTCTCCCTAAGGAAATGGATTCGGGGGATGGAGAGGAGAATATTCAGGAACTTGACTATGAAGGGGTCCCTTTTTTCTGCCATCACTGTCATCAGTATGGTCATATAGTAAAGAATTTACCCATGGCTCAATCAATTATGGTGGATGAAGATAACCTATTTTGGGAGGATGCAAACCTTCCCAATGATATCCCACCTTCAAGTGGTAACTTAATTGTCCCTCTTTAGCACTCTGAGGATTCAGTTTTGATGAATTCCGCTCCTATATTAGATCCTATCATAGTGGATAGTGTTGCGACAACTCTGCAGGAGCCCCATGTTTCGGGTATCACTTTCTCTCCTTCTTATATGATTTCAAATGTATGCAATGTTGAATTTGTAGTAAATCATAATGCTGGCCTTGATTCTGATCTCTCGAGCCCTCCCTTTTCTTCTTCGCTTCTATTCCATGCCCTATGCTCTTTATCAACCCCTTGTGATATTTCATCTCCCATCACATCTCCGACAAAATACCTTTCCTACCTATTGGGAGATGAATCCTCTTCCTATAACGTTTGACCTAGTTCAAATTGTTATTTTAAAAAGTCTCATGACCTTCGGTTAGGGTAGATTAAACTCTCATGTTCGAAGTCACTAGGCAAGGGTAGAAATAACAACATCACCTTGGGAAAGGTGCGAGCTAAGATGGATATGGCGACTGGTCATCAAGCTTCAATATATGGGGTTCTTAGAGAAATTGTAACCCATTTCACTATTCCTTTATGAAGATTCTTTCCTTCAACTGTAGGGGTTTGGTGAGTCTCCCCAAAAGACTCGTGTTGAAACATCTTATTTATTATGAATCTCCAGGAATAATTGTTCTTCAAGATAATTTTGGTTTAGGCCTTTCTATTGTTCAGTTTTTGGGCAATCTATTGTGTGGTTGGTGTAACACCCCCTTCCCACATCCACCCAAGCAAACGACCAACCAGGGTAAATATGCGACGAGATGCTACTATGATGAGATTCAACCTTCTAGGTGACCTTAAGGAAGTGGAACGAATAGAAACACCACATACAGACCTTTTACATCATCATTGACAACCCCAGGAGCTAACCCAACCTTTTGGGCCTCTTACCCATGGTTCACACTTACATTTTGGCCTCTTTGAGCCATATCCGTAGGCATAACATTGCATGCATGCATACAGGAGGCTATATCCCTAGGCATAACAATGCATGCCTGTGGCTAGGGCCCAAAAACCTCAGTTCTGTGCCTGTGACTACATGATTTGAACCACCTTTTAGGGTCTAGAGCCCATGTCACTGCCCAGAAATTAATGAAAACTTAAGTGATGATAAATAGCAATAGGAAAATGATACGAAATCAACCACATCAACAAGAACTCATCTGGACCCCTCCTAGCCATGGCAAGGATTTTTTCAAACATGTCACAAACATTGAATCTACAGGTGTAAACAACATATTTAAGCATAGGAGTCTCATACTTATCTAGAATCGCTAAGAAGAATTTATCCCTTACATCATTAGTTGCAATAAAATCTATTTGACTATAGATACATTGTGCATTAATTTACAAGTAAAATATTGATATAACCATACATCGCCACTAATCAAATACATGGTTATAACCAACACAATAATAACAAAAATACCATGGATACAAGAAAAATAAAATCAACATATAAATCAATACATTTGCATACCAAATACCAAGGGAATTAATTGCTAATTACTGAATGTAGAAACCAACCGAAGATGGGACTTCCACGTTCCACCCAACCATAGATTGGTTGATCCAAGTCTCACTTCATCCAATCACCCTCGTGCCATATGCCAAGCATGAATGTGGGATCTCATCAAACACATCAATCACAATCAATACAGGGCTTCAAGATGTGAAACCACCTCAACCTTAAACCAATGATTCCACCTCACGATCGGAAATCACAACCATAATAGATTGGTCTCTATCCAAGTTGTTCCGGGACTCTAAAGTGTTTGTTCCAACTAGGGCTTCTAGGACTAGTAACTCAACCCAACTGTTATGGGGATTCTAGAGAATTTTTCCAACCAGGGCTTCCAGGACTAGTAACTCAACCCACCTAGGGATTTTAGAGCATTTTTTCAACCAAGGCTTCAAGGACTATTAACTCAACCCACAGTTTTCCGTTGAGATTCTAGAGGATTTGTCCAACCAAGGATTCCAGGAACTAATAACTCAACCCATAACTAAAGGAATCATGAGAACCAACTAGAAAACAATCAATGGAAATAAACCCACAACACCATGTATATCCAAGAAATGGCAAGGCTAGGAAAATTCACATGCATACACCATGCATGCCCACAAATAGTGAAGAAAATATAAATGCAACTCGGTACCTACAATCAAAACCCACTGTAGCTGCTGATCTTGATGACCGCTTGTGCTTTCCTGATCTTCCTTTTCCTTCTTGCTCCAAATCACCAAGTATCCACACTCTCCAAGAGTGCTCCAAGAAAACTCTAAGTATCCAAGAGTTTGAGAGAGAGTGAGAATAATGAGAGAGCTCCAAAAATGCACTGACAAAATATTACCAAATGATCCTCATAGGCCTTTTTTATCAATGAGGCCTTTATTTTCTTCATTTTCCATCATTTTCCTCCTTACATGCAATCTGTGACCTTTCATCTCCCTTTTCTCCTAATTTCCATTATTTTCATAAATAAATGTGCCAAAAATGCCATTTTTCCTTTCCAAAGCCTTTTCCTTTGCCTTTGTCAATTTCTTTAGCCATATTAATCGAAATGAACACCCACTAGGATGTTTTTGCCCAAAAATCAGCTTGGAATACATGTCCCATCAACCATGGTTATTATTATTTTTTACATGTATTTTTAACCAAGGCTGTTACAGAACCCTCCCCCTTGGGGGAACATCTTCCTCGGTGTTCAATGACACCTACAACCAACAAAACTGCTGAAAAAAAACATACTTCCCATGGGACTTTATAACACAACTCGTTGCAGTATTTACAATGACCATATTCTAAAATATAAAAATCATACTGTTCTTGGAGCTTTATAATACAACTCATTACGACATTTTCAATAAAACCCACATTTTCTTCAACCAACAAATAATCATACTGTCTATGGAGATTTATAAATCTATCTTGATACCATATTTGAAATAATATACACATGCATATTTTCTCAACCAACAAGTAAAAGGATACGATGCCTGAATCTGGAACAAGGGAATCCAAAGGCTCACACCTCTGCCCTTAAAGTAATACCAGGATTCACCTCCTTCCCAGGAAGTCCAAAATCCACTTCCAAAATCAAATCTACATCCAATGTCTAGAGCTACAATCCTGTGGGACTTGTACTCTCCATGAAAAATTACCGACTCATTGTTCCAGGGCACACTCCCAATGTGCATATGATTCCATATGGCAATGCTAATGACCAAATAAAATCCATTCCCGACGTTCCCTTCTGTTCTACATAGTCGCTCGGGAAATACGATCACCCCCTTCCATGCAATCACACACCTTCCAAGTTCTGGTCGCACCCCCATCCCGGGGAGTCCATCCCTTGGCAAGGCTTTCTCGCATCAGAAGATACCAAAAACCAAGGCATATCCCTACCTCAAAACCATGATACTGGTCATAAAATTCTCATGGAAATCAATAGACACTATTGGGTACCAATGTCCCATAATGGCCCTTCTCCTGAAGTGCTTTACCAACATACTACTGCCTATTTCAATTCCTTTTGTTGTTCCTTCTATTTTTTGCAGTCAGTTTCAACCACCCAACTGGGCATTTACATGCATTCCTATACCAAGCACATAATCCCATTAGGCTAAAAAAAATTGAAATAAATTCACATCATACCTCATTGGTAGCTCATCAACAAGGTACACTTGCAATCCTGTTCACTTCCTGCCACAACAAGTCAAACTAGTTGTTTGATCAATTATCATGTATAAAAATATCACATTATGTTAGCTCAAAACACAACCATCATATGTCAAATTCATGAATCACATGCAATCATCATAAACCATAATCATAAATCACATGTAACCATCATAAGTCAAAATCGTAGATCACATGCATAATAAAACTGAAATAAAATGTCGATACTTATCCTTCATCAATCCTTCTATCTTTGTTCTTTCTGTACACTAACCAGATCAGTTGCCACACCCGGAAATTACCCAATTCACTTGCTTCCCTTCAATCACGTACACATACACATAGTGTACATCAGAACACATACATCCACACATTGCGTGCAACACCACACAATATGTACATATACACCAACATACGACACATACACCTACACTCGATGTAAAATACAACACAAAACATATGCCTACACCAACATACAACACATTCACCTACACTCGGTGTACAGTACAACACAATACATATGCCTATATAGAGTACAACACAACAAATACACATGTCACGATACCATGACTATACCATGCACATACATAATACCGCATGCCCGCAACAAAACATGTCCAACATTCACACAATACCACATGTATATCAGTACCATATGCATAACACGTACATAGTACAACCTATACATAATAATACCTGCATAACATGTGCACAACATTAAATGCACACGAAACCATCTGAACAACATGTACACAATGCCAAATGTACACCGCACCATCTATACAATGTGTATACAATACACGACACCGCATGCACGACATGTACATGACACCTCATGCACACAACACCACATGCACAACATGTAAACGACACCACCTGCATACAACACCACATGTACAACATGTGTTAGTCATCAATATTTTTCACCTGTTGATGATGACTAGTTTCCTAAGCTGAGTTTTCTAGAAACTGATCTCCAAACTGTCTAATCTGTCATCTAGAAAACAACCCAAAACAATTTTTCCCTCCTACCCCTTCCGGTCAGCCTGTGATGAGAAAAAAACCCATTTGTCAAGTCCTATATGGTTTCAGCAAAATAACCTTGTCCATAGTTGTCATAGCTGAAAGTTATCTGCTGTCATTTACCCTTATTCCTCAAGCCATTCGTTATCCAACTGTTGACAAAATATCTGAAACCCTATCTCTGGTCATCTGTCATTTTAAAATCTAATCATACCCAAGAAACACTTAGAACATGTCAAGATCTCCCCTAAGTTATATAGTGGTGTTTTAGGGAATCCTTTCCTTGGCAAAAACATCCTGAGCCAAAAGCCTCTGTTCACTACCAGTCAGCCCTAAATTAGTGCCTAATCTGCAAAAACAAATCTTGATCCATCCATAGGTCGTGCCACTAAGAGGTCATTCTGTCTCAGTCCTAAAGAAGTTCAACAAAGATCCAAAACAGAAGAAGATAAGTATGTTCACTGTCTAAAAGAACATGTTTAGGTCAGGAAAAATCTCCATACGACACCAAGGAAGCTCTTCAGAGTTCAAAGTCATATGTTTTTACATCTCTGCAGGGGTGTGATTTCAATAAGGATCAATGTGAAAAAGAGCAAAGGGACAAAGTCAAAAGGGTCTTGCATGCTGAATTAGCTTGCCCTTTGTAAAACAAGTGAGATACAACAAATGAAGGGCTGCTAATGGGTGTATTCTGAAAGCCAAATTTGCCTAAAAACAGAGAGCATCCTCCAAGTCATATGAATACATAAGGTTGATGTTATGCTGACCAACAGTATTTTTAGAATCTCCTCCAAAAGGAAATCCAACCTGCCTCTGCAAACACAGTCAAGGGAAGTCATTAAACTATGTCTAGAAAGCAAATATTATACATATATAAGTCAGATGGTTTCTGTTCTAGAAATTCACAGGGATATTTTACACAGAATACCTATCTCAGAACATATATCATAAAGCAAACTGTTGCCTATTTGACATAATACCAAGCAGAGACACATGGTCTGCAGAAAGGTGATAGAGTTTTGAAATAGATGAAATGACGTATTTACAGTAAGGACCTCCTCCTTTAAAAGAGTAGATAGTTGAAAGAACATAAATGAACTCCTTCATTAAAAAGCAGATGGTTAGAAGACATCATGGTAAAGCCTCCTCCAATAAAGAGCAGATGGTTGAAAGCACAGTAATGACCTCCTCCTTTAAAAGAGTAGATGGTTGGGAACATAACAGAACCTCCTTCATTTAAAAGTAGAGGGTTAAATTTTTTTAAGTAACTTCAGAAATTATAGGCTACCTCTTTCCCAGGGATGAAACAACAGATGTATCAGCAGAGTTTCAAATTATGCTTGAGCAAGTTTCTTTATTTTTGAAAGACATGGTTCAAAATCAGTGGTGATTCAATAAGGTTTCATAGGTTGAAAAATCTATCTCATATCACAAGCAAAGGATAGCTGCTAGTATTTAAAAACTCTAACCCTGTATTTCTGACAAACTCATTCAAAGGATAAATCACAGGTTGCAATATTGACTAAACAAGCCTCTTATGGATGGTTAAATTGACAGACCTAAAGCTCAGTTTCTAAACTTATCTGCAAAATGATATAAGGGACAGTCCACCTAGATGACTGATGAGAAAAGGGCATTTTAAATTTTGGATAAATTGATTATGTTATCAAAGCTAAACTCCCTCCAAGTTATGAATGAAAGGAAAACTTTGAGAGTTACCTGTTCAAATCAATCAAAGACAAAGGGCATACTATTGAAAAGATGAGTTTGCAGTAAATGAGGACCTTTCATTTTTGTGTCACAAATATTGATGGGATAGAAGCATCATCCACATCAAAGGCCAAGGGAAACATAATAGTGCAATGGGTCCAGTCCCTATTTAAAAAGAACTTCTTACTTCAACAAATGAGTACATAGGTTTTCAAGGCTGCGGTGATTAATATTTTCATGAAAAACCTTTTCAAAAGGCAGAAAAACCACTCTAAGGGGCTGCAAAAGCACAAAGGTTTTCTTCGTTTTTAACAAAGAGGAAAAGGCCTTTAAAAAGGCCCTCATCAAGTTTAAATACTCTAAATAAACATTCATTAGCCTCCTCACCGAAGAAAGAAGCAATTTTCGGGCGTTTTTGAAGATTTAAGGCTCAAAAGTTCTGCGTGGCGCGCCTGTAGGTGCCCGACCAAAGAGTTTACACGGAGGCGAGGCGCGCCTGCAGCCTCGCACAACACGCCTGTGTCGGCGGTCACTGGGTGCCCGAGGCCAACCTGACACTCTTTCTATGCGACACGTTCTCCTCTCAATGCCCGCCCATCCATATGCTTTAAACGAGCTTCCTTGTACGCTGCTCTGACGCTCAAAGGACCTCAAAAACTCGTTCTTTAAGGTATTTTTCTGTCTCTCATCCAAGTTATGAGTTCGGGAAGGGTTTTTGCTGTGATTTCAAAGATGAAAAATGGTTAAAGAAGGGGGTAAATATGTCAGCTTGAAAGGCCTATTACTCAGTAAAAAGAAGACTGTATTTTGTTCTAAAGAAACAATAACATCAAGGAGAGCAGTTTATTCAAAGGCAAAATACAGTTTTTTTCTAAAAAGGAAGAGTCTTTGTTTTAAATCAATCCCTTAAGACAGTAAGTTCAAAGGATCTTTTTCTTGCTTCAAATAAACTACAGAAAATAGTAATCATTTAAGGGGAGACCGAGTTTGTTAGGAGGTTTATTATTCAGTAACAAGGGGGCTGTATTTTGTTTTGGAGAAACAATAATCATCACAGAAGGGCAGTTTTATTCAAAAGAAGAACACAATGTTTTTCTAAGGGATATAATATTTGTTTTAAATCAATCCCTTAAAAACAGTGCCAACCATAGGAGACAGTGAATTAAGAGTGAAATTTCATATTATCAAGGTCAAAGAGAGCTGGTTTTGTCTAAACAAACTTGTGGGCTAACTAAGGACAGACTTAGTTTTTCAAAGAGTAAAAGTATTTGATTTAGAGCCTGTTTCAAAAACACTTGAACAAATTTGCCTGGGTAAATCAGCCAAGGATCTCAGAAGCAAAATGCCTCCTAAGCCAGATAGCAGGAATGGTCCTCACAAAAGGTATGAACCTTTTTCAACTCAGGAAGTGAATGCATCCCCTTCAGTGCTCTTTAAATTTCATGAAGTAGGATGTTTGGAATTTTGTCAAAAGGTTCAAGAGGTGAAAAGTTATCTTCCCTTGACATATTTGTTTTCTTTAAGGCTGCAAGGGAAGCATGTTTATCTAGCAAGTTTAGACTTCAAGCTCTCTCCTAGAACTATCTCCAAAGCTACCAAAATTCCATATATTGGAGAAAAGTGGTTTAAGAAAACCTACCTAGATTCAAATCAATACAAACCCTTCTTGAAACCAGAACATTGGGATGCATGCCTAGCTATTTTTTCTTTTTCCTAATTGTTGACCAGCTATGCTCCTCTCATGAAAATCATCATGAAGTATTTCACATGCGAAGGGAGGTTTTCCCGGGTTTATGCTTATCATATCAGGCTACTCATGCACTTCACAAAAACTCAATTGCTAAACCTACCCTTTTTCCTTTATATAAGCATTGACAATATGGCTTCTACTGTTCAAAAGAATCCTTCCTCTCAGCAACAAGCTTGTCTTTTTCATCATTCCCTTATCAAGATCGTCATCCTCCATCAACTTGAGAAAAAGGGAGTTTCTTGAGACTCTTTCATTTCACATCTTGATTTCGCCACTGCTTCTTCATCTTATGCGCCTCCCTCATCATCCACTCATCATGTTTCTCCTTCTTCTAGTAAATCCACTCCTAAGAAACAAAAATCTCCTATAATTGAAAGTGAAGAAGAGCAAAGTGAGAAACAACAAAACAGTGATGAAGAAGAGCAAAGTGAAAGGAGGCAAAGAAGTGATGAGGAAGGAAAAAATGAAGAATCCAAACATGACAGTGAGCATAAAGAAGGCAATGATGAAGAGCTGGAAAAAATTGATGATGAACACAACAGTCACAAAGAGGAAACTATTGGCAGCCCTCACAGCATTGAGCATGATGATTATGAGGCACAAAACAGTAAGGATACAGAGCCTAACAATCATGAAGAAAGCAGGGACAGAAGTGAACAAGGCAGCCCTCAAGGAGACATACAAGGTGACAGTGAAGGCACTTATAAGGAGGGTCAAGACAGTCCTCAAAGGGACACTTATGATGAAAAATAGGAAAGCCCCCCAACCAGCAAGGATGATGAAAAACAAAACCCAAGCAATGAGAATTCTAAAGAAGGTAGCATAGAACAAAAGGGCCAAATCAGCTACCATGAGAATAGCAGTGATAAAGACCAACAAGGCAGCCTTCAAAAGGAGGAAAACAATGACAAAGATGATGAGGGGAGCAGTAAATTTAAAGACCAAATAGAGCATGTGCTAGCTGCCTCTCCTAGGCAAGGGGCCATGCTTTCTTCTCCAAAGGTAACAAAGCCCCGAACTTCAAGAAATAAAGTGGCTTAAGTTGTAACTCCAAATGTTACTAGAGCACTTCGAAGCAAAGGCAAGTTGCCCAAGCAATCCATGGTTGAATTACCAAAGAAGAGGAGAACCAAGAAACCTATCAAAGGCAAAGGGAAGGAAAAGGAGGAAAGTAGCCCTGAGAAGGAAAGGGATTTTGACATCATCCAAATATATAGTGATGATGGGGATAATGAAACCAAAATTCTCGAAACTCCTTTACTAAACAGAGAGGCACAAATTCATGACCTAAGAGCTAATCTAGAGAGGTCAAAGGACCTCATACATGTTCTGCAAACACAAAACAAACAAATGAATGTCCACATGGCAGTTTATGAGGCACGGGCTTTCAAGTACCAAAGGGAAGCATCCAAAGCGCAAATCAAGTTGGAAGAACTTATGGGCGAATTCAATGACACTGAAGAAGAAGAACAACCAAGGAGGAAGAGGCCTAGGAATATGGGACTCAAAAGAGCTTTGGAGAAACAAAAACAGGAAGAGGCAGCCCTTTTCCGATCTTTTCCTCTTACTTCTTTATTCACCCAAGAAATAGAAAAAAATAGAGAAGCATGGCTTGAAAGGGTGAATAAACACTTGGAGGATAATTTAAAAAGAGCTGACAGACACTTAAGCCTTCAAAAGAAAATGACCGGGCACTGAAAAAGCTAAATCAATTTGCCCGAAAGAAATTGAAGGTTACACAAGAAAAGCTCAAAGCGACCCAAAAGAGGCGCCCGGTAGAAAAAATGGGAAAAGGCACATAAAAGCTTGAAATTTTGGCCTTCACTTCTCTACATGATTCTAAAAACCCATGAGGGTTATGCTCACCAAAATTGGGCATAATTCGACAAGTTTTTGTTTTTTGACATTTTTGGAATTTTTGCAGAAAATCATGGGCATCGCCATTTTAGTTTGAAGCATCCTCTAAGGTTGAAAGTGGTATCATTGGATGCATTAAATTTAGGGGCATCTACTCAAAAAATTTCAGATCAATTGAAGATGTTTTGGTCCCCCAAAGAGGCGAAAAACAGTCACTTTTTGAACACTCTGCCTCGCATATCAGCAAGAGCTAATTTCTGGGTTTTTCCACACAGGTCAGTTTTTCACAGGCTTCCATTGATCAGTTTGGGGAAAAAAAAGTATTTTCAGAAACTAGACATCCAGGGCTTTCCAACAAGCTATCACAGGCCTCATTTTGACATCGGGAGGTCCTTCAGAAGTTGCCCACAAGACAGGGAATTTTCTGCTACTATATTTCTGAAACATTTTTGTGAAAAATGCAGTTTTCTGAAGTGGCTTTTCCAAATGTGCGTTTAGCCTTTTTTGGCCATTTTCAGTTGGGAAAAGTCAAATTAATTTCCTTTTAAAGCATTTTTAGGATATATTTATAGATATTTTGTGCCTTGGGCTTTGCAAAGCCTCAAGGACAAAATCTGATATTTGTGATGGGCCAATGAGCTTGCTAGTTGCACTAGGAGGTTCTCCTTCACTTTGGCCTATATATTCCAAGAGATTTCATTGTAAACAAGGTTGAACTTGATGATATAGAGAAATACATGATATTACAAGCTTTGAAGAAACACTTTGTCTCATGATGTGGATGATTTCTTGGTTGTCTTGGATGGTGGAAGATGATTGTTTGTTGGATTCCTTAGCTTGGTAAATGGTATAGTTTTCCTATCTGTATGTTTTTCTTAGTTTATGATACATTTTTCCATGTTTCTTGCTTTCTGTAGATCAGTAAAGAACATATTTGAGACATGCCCATGGAGACACCTCAAGTTTCCTGATTTTATTACAGCTTCTATGTTTTTCTTCCTTCTTAGTCATATCAAAGAATTCTTAACTGCTCTTTGATCACTGAAAAAACTTGTTGCTTGTTTCATTTATGGTTGTTATGCATGCTAAGTATGATTCATGGTACACCCTGCTTACTCATGGCTAGTCAAAGCTCCATCTCTGAAAACTCTCTTTGAATTATTGATTGTCTTAGTTTGAACCAAGGAGGTCTTGTTTCGATCTTGCCCTTTGCCTAAAACCTTTGCATTCTGTTTTCAAAGTTCCCAATAACTCAAAATATGATGTTTAGGATTTCCCTCTTTGTAAATTGAGTTGTTTGTCCATCTTATTTGTTTTCCCAAAAATCTGAAGGTGATTTCCCAAAGTTGGAGGGTCTTATACTTCCATGCATCAATGGAATGTTTATTTTATGCATTTATTAGTTTAAGTTTCATTCATAGAGACCAATGGTTAGCCCTAACTTATGAATGCTTGCTAATTAACTATTCATTTTTAAAATCTCTTTGTATTTCACAAACTTAGTGTCCATCCAATTTCATTTCACCTAAAAAAATCCATTTTACCTCAACCAAATCGGCCCTGCAATATACCTTCTCCACCCTTTGAGGCAGTCTCGACCTTATCGACCCCATAGCCCATTTGACCTGATATCTTGTTATCTATTTATCTTTTGATCAGTTCTTCCCTCAAAAACCTAAAAAAACCAAAACACACTTAACAACTAGCCTAAAATCAGAAACATATAAAGCAAACAAGTTTACATCCTTTGCACAAATAGAGAGAGCCCTCTCTGAGTCCAGGAAGGCTAGGTCCTTGGGCTCCAAAGTTGGTTTGATGTTACCCTGTCATTTGGCTTGCCAATCTGCCAAATCACGGGACCCTAACATAATGGCGATCACGATGGGACCTGCTGAGTGTATAACAGTCTAGCAAACTCTTGTAAACTCATTAGTCCTTCAATTTATAATCAGACCAACAGCCTAAGAAATCATTTAGAGTAGACTCTTATTGTTTCACCATCCTAGAAAAATGATGAATCAGGTTTAGAAGACTCCTACAAAATAGGCTGCATATAAAAACTCAGAAAACCCCCAAAACATCCCTAGATTGGCTTTTTATCCGTATTGGTGGTGGACCATACACATATCTTAAAAAGAAAAAACTAAAATATCCACCTGGTGACTCCAATAGCCTCCAGTAGACCTATTACTCCACTAGTCCTTATAAACTCTCCTAGAATGAATTGAGCAATCCCAATCATGCTGATGGTGGACAACAACGTTCAAATCTTCCACCTGGCGACTCCACAACCCTCAATAGACTAAAATACTCCACTGGTAGAGAAATTTAGACTGGTTGAAAGGACACAGTAACTCTTTCTGGTAAACCAAGATGGATCTAAGCGAAAACACAATAGAAAATTTGGAAAAATTGGTATATATGTTCAGCAAACTGATGCCTCTACTTTACAAGAAAAGAGAAAGACACAAAGTTAAGGTTAACACTACTTATTCAAACAAACCTACACTTCTTCCTCAGGATGAACACACTCAACTATTACAAGACAAGAGTAACAAACAAAATGTGCCTAATGAGAAAGTTGCAAATAAAAACATATAGGAATGCTCTAAAGAAACTATCAGCCATCTTGAAATCACAGATTCTGAAATGGAAGAAGAATCAAAACCTTTAGATTCTCTACCCTTATGCTTTAATTCATTCCATATTTTGAAAGGAAATTTGCATCCTAAAGATCTCTTAACAGGCATTCAAGAAACCCCTACTCAAGTTAACTCTCACATAAATCAAGAAGAGTTGATTGAAGATGAATTCAAATCTGAAATAGAAGAAAAATCTAAACCTATAGGATCTCTACCTTTATGCTGGGAGTCATTTGAGTTCATACAAGAAAATTGGCCTCCTAAGAATCTATCAGAGGAAACTCATGAATCCGATGTTTATTATCCCAAACATCAAGAAGAGTTGATTGAGGATGGATTCAAATCTGAAATAGAAGATAAATCAAAACTTGTAGGATCTCTGCCTTTATGCTGGGAGTCATTTGAGTTCATACGAGAAAATTGGCTTCCTGAAAATCTATCTAAAGCAACTCATGAATTACATGCTAACTATCATCAACATCACAAAAAATTGGTTGAAGATGAAAACAAGAAAGAAATGAAAGAGAACCCACAGGATCTCTCTAAAGGCACAAGTGATGATTCATCATCTCTCATAGGTGAAGCCCAAAAAGACATTCATCCTCCAAATCAGTTTTCCCAAGAGAAAGAGGATTATTGTAGTTATATCCAAAGAGAGATAAAAATGCCTCCCTTTTTAACTGAAAAAGAGATAGATAAACTCATAAACACACAGCCAACCTCTCTTGATTTTCCTCCTGATTTTAACTATCACATAACAGATAAAATATTTGTAAATCAATTTGAAGAGAAACAATCTGATAGTCTAATATGTATGGCTGGTGACATTACTTATATTAATGATTCTCCAAGGTTTGATCAATATATTGATGATTATGATATTCAAACAGAAGCTAACCTTGCAGAGACATCAGCAGTTGATTTTTGGGATAAGGTTCATTGTCATCAGATTGAGAAAAGTAATCAGCAAATTCATGCCACCTATGACACTGATAAGGAAAGCCTTCAGAGTTTAGAATTAAGTGAAGAGTCTTTGACTCTTTGCTCTACTTCACTTCAGTCCATCAGAAATAACATTCACATAATTGGAAATCAGCAGTCTTTCAGCTTTGATGATGAGGTTGAGGAAGATGATGAGATTCTTGAGCAAAAGCATGGGTCACAGTCATCAGAATACGAGGAAACCATTTTAGACATGAAATTCCTTCCTAATTCCAAGATTTGTAGCCACCAAGTTCCATCGTAGTTACAAATTGCGTATGAAGAAATAGGGGAGGTTGAAACACATGAGAGTTGTTTACCCGTCCTTTGCAAGAGACTTATCAAGCAAATCAGTGTATCCCTACTCATCACACAATTCTGCTACGCTTACATGATAGGTCCCTATATTACTAGTATAGTCCCCTATTGTTATTAGTGTAACCCACTTATTGTTATTATTGTACCCTTGTAACCCCCATTTTGTTATTATTGTGCCCTTAAATTATTATTGTTAGGTCGGCTAGGATTACATTGTGGCCCACTAGGATTACATTATGGCCCCATGGACTCCTATATATAGAAAGGAGGTTTTGTAAATTGTATCATCCAAGAATTGTCCATTTATGTAATGTATTGGAGGTTTCCCCCTCGAAGTGGCTTATTTATAAGGCGTTGATATCTCTTTTCTTCTATTTTTGGAGTTGGTTGATAAACACATGAGAGTTGTCACACTATCCTTTCAAGAGGACTTACTGCCAAAGTGTATCCCTACTCATCAACATGATGACCTTCACACAGTTTTCAGTCCACTTAATCAGAACACATCAACTTGGAAAGAAGACTACACTGCAATATATGATGAGTCTGATAGTTCAAGTGATCATGAGCAAGGGGAAGAGTTTCTTTACCAAGAGAGTCCCAAATATAGTCAACTCATACCTGAATGTCCGCATAGGCCAATCCAATTTAGCATGATACATATAACAACAAGATATGAATGCTATAACCCTAATAATCAAGTTAACTAACATATAAGAACAATATGTCAACATATAACATTCTAATCAACAACATATAACATAATCATCAAGTTAATGCCATGCTTTACTAACCAACTCATGTACATATGTTCACACTAATTAGCTAACATCTATCATGTATGCAACCATAAATTCAATAGAATGCAAGGTATACACACAAACATAATGCATATGACTACGCTGATCAACTAGCATTTATCATACAGTAACCAAAATAATAATAGAATGACAAACATATAAGTAACCCTAATACTTAAAAAAACCATGAATCACATACATGCATGCCAAGAATACACACTTGTATGACGATATTCTCTTACCCCAAAGTCCATTGTTGCACCGTCACTTTAATGATCTACATATCCTACTCTATCTCAACCAACACATTAGCATCATAACATACCAATATCATCATGTTGAACTAATTGCATACATCGACCTTATGCACAACAACCTCCATAAAACAATTCAAACTTGACCATATGCACCCACTTTACATGTATAACCAATCATGAACGACCAATGCATGTTCAATATATGACATCACACAAGCAAGCATAAACAAATAACATTGAATCATGACCAATATGTAACCCTAACATAAGCAAGCAATGTATGTACAATATGTAAGCAAGCATGCACAAAAAATACACAAGCATGAGAAACACATAACCAGTCATACACTCATGACGAAATTTTGACAACAACACCATCAACACTTCCATGTCGACAACACTGGCACCATGGAAAACACAACACGGATGAAACGAGAACACAAAGACCACAAGCATACTAAATACATATCAACCAACATAAATGCATGATCAACACACTTCTCATCCAGTCCGAGGGTTGAACCATGCTCTAAGACCACTCTGTAACACCCCATTCCCACATCTACCCACAAAACCGGCTAGCCAGGGTAAATATATGACGAGAGGCTACTATGATGATATTCAACCTACTAGGTGACCTTAAGGAAGTGGAATCGATAGAAACATCACATACATACCTTTTACATAATCAATGACACCCCCATGAGCTAACCCAACCTTTCAGGCCTCTTACCCTTGGGCCACACTAAAATTTTGGCCTCTTTGAGCCATATCCACAGGCATAACACTGCATGCCTACAACCAGAAGGCTATATCCCCAGGCATAACACGACATGCATGCAGCTAGGGCCCTAAAACCTGCTTGCGGCTCCGATTTTTGAGCCACCTTTTAAGGCCTAGAGCCCAGGTCACTGCCCAAAACTTCATGAAAACTTAAGGGATGATAAATAACAATAGGAAAATGATACGGAAGAAATAATATCAACAAGAACTCATCTGGACCCCTCCTAGCCATGACAAGAATTTTTTCAAACATGTCACAAACATTGAATCTACAGGTGTAAACAACATATTTAAGCATAAGGGTCTCATACTTATCTGAGAATCGCTAAGAAGCATTTCTCCCTTACATCATTAGCTGCAATACAATCCATTTTATCATAAATACATTGTGCATTCATTTAAAAGTAAAAGCATGGATAGAACCATACATCATCATTGATCAAATACATGATTATAACCAACACAATAACAACATAAATACCATGGATAAAACAATAATATAATCCACATATAAATCAATACATTTACATGCCAAATACCAAGGGAATGAATTTCTCATTATTGAATGTAGAAACCAACCAGAGATGGGACTTCCACATTCCAACCGACCATAGATTGGATGAGCCAAGTCCCACTTCAGCCAATCACCCCCGTGCCATATTTCAAGCATGAATGTGGGATCTCATTAAACACATCAATCATAATAAATCCAGGGCTTCCAGATGCCAAACCACCTCAACCCTCAATCAATGGTTCCACCTCACGGCCAGACATCACAACCATCAAATATTGGTCTCTATCCAAGATGTTCCAGAGCTCTAGAGTGTTTGTTCCAACCAGGGCTTCCAGGACTAGTAACTCAACCCCAACTGTTACAGGGGTTCCAAAGAATTTATCCAACCAGGGATTCCAGGACTAGTAACTCAACCCACCTAGGGATTCCAGAGTGTTTGTACAACCAAGGCTTCCAAGACTAGTAGCTCAACCCATAGTTGTCCATCAGGATTTTGGAGTGTTTGTCCAACCAAGGCTTCTAGGAACTAATAACTCAACCCAAAACTAAAGGAATCATGAGAAACAACCAAAAAAAAATCAATGGAAATAAACCCACAACACCATGGCTATCCAGGAAATGGAAAGGCTAGGAAAATCCACATGCATAAACTATGCATGCCCAAAACTAGTGAGGAAAACATACATGCAACTTGATACCTGAAATCAAAACCCACTGTAGTTTCCGATCCCAATGACCGCTTGCGTTTGCCTGCTCTTCATTTGCCTTATTTCTCCAAATCACCAAGTATCCATGCTCTCCAAGAGTGCTCCAAGAACACTCTAAGTATTCAAGAGTATGAGAGAGAGAGAGAGATAGAGAGAATAATGAGAGAGCTCCAAAAATTCACTGACAAATTCTTACCAACTGATCCTTAGAAGCCTTTTTATCAATGAGGCATCTATTTTCTTCATTTTCCATTATTTTACTTCATTTTCCTCCTCACATGAAACCTATGACCTTTCATATCCCTTTTCTCCTGATTTCCATTATTTTCAAAAATATATGTGCCAAAAATTTCGTTTTTCCTTTCCAAATCCTTTGCCTTTTCCTTTTCCAATTTCCTTAGACATATTAACCAAAATTAACACTCACTAGGATGTTTTTGCCAAAAATTTTGCTTGGAATACGAGTCCCATTAACCTTGGTTATTATTGTTTTTTACATGGATTTTTAACTAGGGCTATTACTATTGGAAATTCCAGTATATTGATGCCATTGGCCGTTCGGGGGGGTATAGTGTTAGGATGGATCAACTATTATTTCAATCTAATTAACTCTTGGAGTACTTTGGCGGGGCTTGGGGTGGAATTGTTCTCTGAAGAACTGTCACATACTTTCTCAATGCTCAATGCATATGGTCCTTCCCTTCATCGACATACTTTATTGGAGTCAATTTTAAAAAACTCTCTGTATAATTTTCCTCATCTTATTATCAACAGAGACTTCAACGCCTTGCTGGGTACCTGTGTATGATGGTGGAACAAGATAATTCTGGCCCTTTGGCTAATTTTTTTTGTCTCTTTGATCTCACAATCCTTGCTTGACATCGACCCTCTTAAACTTCGGCCTAAATGGAAAAATAAGAGAATGAGACCAACACGAATCACCAAACATTTAGACCGGTTCCTTTTAGCAAAGGGGGTTATGGGGCTCTTTCAAAACATCAAACAATGGATCAACATTGGTGGTATTTATAATCACTCTCCTATCTTCTTATAATTAAAAGGAGATACTTGTAAACCTTCCTCCCTTTCAAATTAAACTCCTGTTTGAAGGATGCCTCTTTTATTGATGTGGTAAAGGAGTAGTGGGATCACTTTTCTTCTCTTGATGGTTTTTTTGAAAGGAAAATTTTTGTGAAGAGCCTAAAGCACATCAAGAAAAAAAAAAGAATGGAAAATCGCCAATAGGGTAGCTGAATCTATTGACCTCAAGATCATTCAAGACTAGATTCAATCATTTGTCTTAGCTGAGGACGAGGGTTTTGCTACTGCCGAATCTAGAGAAATCCTATTTCAAATGGAAAAGAAGGAGCATATTCTGGAGCTCAGAGAGGTTGAGTGGCGTTTAAAAAGAAAGGATGTATGGTTATAATGTGAACATAATAATACCAAAAATTTCTGTGCTTTTTCTAAAGGTTACAAGATGGAAAATACTATTTGGTCATTGCAATATTTTTATGGGAGTGATGTTTCCTCTTTCTCAGACTTGGAAACTATGGGTGTCAATCATTTCAAAAATATATTTCATGATTAGGATGAGGAAAATATTGCTTAGATCATACAAACAACTCTTCCTTTCCTTGTTTCTCTATGAGGGGGAAAATATGGATATCATGGCAGAAGTTTATGTGGAAGATCTCAAATCAGTCCTTCAAAGCTTTCAAAAGGACAAAATCCCTGGGCCAAATGGTTGTCAAATTGAATTTTTTCAAGGGCTGGATGGAATTTTGAGGAAATATTTGCTAGAGGTGGTGTAGGAATTGGGAAGGATGAAATATATAATTATGGCTTTAAATTTTAATTTTATTGCCTCGATCCCTAAGGTGGAAACTCCTATCTTCTTAACTATTCCAGGGTGATTTCATTTTGTAATGTTGTATACAAAGTGATTTATAAAATGATTTCAATATGCATCAAGAGTATTATCTTGAATTTCATCTCAAAGGAACAATTTGGGTTCCTTGAGGGACGTCAGATCTACGAAGCCATAGGGGTGGCTCAAGAAAGCCTTCAAAACCTTAAGACTATGCACTATTTTAAAACTTAATTTGTCAAAAGCATATGACTGAGTCAACTGGATTACCTTCGTATTTTATTAACTCATGTGGGCTTCTACATTGAGTTCATCAATTGGGTTATAATGTGTATATAAACAATATCATTTTTCGTTCTTATTAATGGTTCAACCTCTCCATTTTTTCATGCTCAGAGGGGTCTTCATTAGGGATTCCCACTATCGCCTCTTTTATTTCTTCTTGTCTCAGAAGGTATTAATCATCTTTAGGAAGAGTAAAAAATAAAATGACTCCTTCCATGGATGTTTGGTCTCTAGTAATATGGCCATCTCATATCTCCTTTTTTTGGATGAAATTCTCATATTTTGCAATGGTGATCCTCGTGAGGTGGTGGTTCTGAAAAACATCCTTAGCCTTTTTGGGAAGGCATCTGGGATGTTGATTAACTATAAAAAATCCTCTCCCCTAATCTTGAATTGGATGCATATATTGTTCATCATATCATTGAAACAATTCTATTGGGATTATCGGAGTTAGATGATGGTCTTAAATATTTGGGGTTTGTGCTAAAACATAATTCTTATAGAAGAGAGGACTAAAACTGGTTAATCACCAAGGTGGAAAAGTGCATCAATTCATGGAGTCATAGATGGTTGTCCAAAGTAGGGCACCTAGTGCTTACAAAATATGTCCTAGAGGCTATTCTGGTTTATCTGGCATCTTTGGCATGAATCTCTAAAGGAGTTATGGAAAGTGCTAGGAGAATTTACTTCAAATTCTTATGGTTTGTGACTGGTTTAGATTCCACTCTTCCTTGGGTTGGCTGGGAGAAAATTGAAAAAAAAAAAGGTTTGAAGGGATGGGGTTTTAAAAATATTTTTCATTTCTCCCATGCTTTTGTTATTAAGGGTGGATGGCGCCTCCTCTCGACACAGTTTGTGTACCAAGGTTATTATTGTCAAATATATCTTGCCACTCTCGGTGGAATACTGGATTAGATGGATGAACAAACCTCATCAAAATATATCCATTACCTGGAGGGTTGTTTTGAATTCTTTTGAAACCATTAGAAGTGGGTTGGTATGGAGGGTGGGATCAGGTGCTTGTGTTCTCTTGGGTATTGACCCCTAGCTTGGGTGTCAACGTGATAATCTTCTTCCTGTTCAATTATTAGACTCCCTTAAGGATTGAGGGATCACTAAACTTTCCCACATTGTGGAGCCTACTTCTACTAATATTTGGTTTTAGGGGTGGAAATCAATGGTTGATTAAGAAATTCCTGAAATTTATATTAGGTATTGGTTTATCTACATCAACACACTTTACTCGGGGCACATAAAAATATAATACAAAGAAGATGAACTCATTTGGTAGGGTAATAAATTTGGGGTCTATTTTCCAAGGGAAGGGCATGATTATATTTATTCTACTCAACAACCACCAAAATCTAAATGGTGGTGGCCTCGGGTGTGGAAAGTTAAATTCCCACCCAAGGAAAAAATCCTTATATGGTGCATATTGAGTGGAAAGGTCCCTACTTGGGATATTTTACAAAAAAGACTTGCCATTGACCCTCGATGGTGTGTACTTTTCCAAAATGACGGGGAATAAATTAATCAACTGTTTATAAATTTATATTTTCTTATATCCATTTGGGTCCAGTGACATGTTATTGATTCAGAGGTCAACGAATGGAGGGGTCCATCTGTGGATCCTGCCTAGAAACAATGGCACACTCACCTATCCTCTTGAAATTTCATGTCCTTTCCTCTTACGATTTTATGGGGAATTTGGATTGCCCGCAATTAGGATATTTTTCACGACCACATTACCATTCCTAGCCATGTCGCAACCAAAGTGATGGAGATCCTATGTCATTTCCCTCAAGAAATTGAATCCCATTGCTCTCGTGTGCTTGCAACAACCAATCTAGATAAACAATTCCCATGGGACTTTTTTGATGGTGCCTCCACATATTTTGGTGAGAATAACGATGCTGGGTTCATCCTAAATTTATACCTTGACCACTCCTTTCACATTTCCTTCGGATTGGGTCAAGCTCAAATAACCATGCCAAGATTCTTGCATATCGGTTCCTTATTGCATTTGCCATTGGCCAGGGAGTGACTCATATTCAATTATTTGGTGACTCAAATTTAGTGATAAATTGGATGAATGTCTCCCAAACATGCAAATTTTTTCTATTGTAATCTATTTTTTTTGATTCCATGAATTTACAAAATATTCTCTCATAGTGCACATGTCTACACATATATAGGGAATTGAACCAGTGTGCCGATGTTACTTCTAAGGTGATGCTCTCCTTGGAAAAATAATTTTGGCAGGTCTCTTAGGTGAACAATGGATATACTATGACTACATACTTCAGTCGCACTCCGAGCCTTACTCTCCTGGCCGTTGGGGAGTCTTGACTGATTCTAGGCAGGTGACAATGTTATTTATTTCAATTTTTGTTTTTATATATGACTGGTTGATCGACATCGAGATTTATGTGGTATGGATTAAATGATATGAATGTGTTTGGATAATATGGGAGAACCTTTAAAAATTTCTCAGAAAAATTGGTTAATTCTGAAGGAAATGATGGACTAACTAAAATACATACCGTACAATAGTGTGTTTATAGAATGTAATTTTTGTTAATCATTAGTAGATATTTTATGATTATATTCCTATTTGGAGATTACTAAATTTTTATAAGTTGAAATATAAGACATGTTGATAAGCTTAAGTGAAGTGCAACATGAAATTTAACATTATAGACTTAATTTTGTTACATTATTTTTTTCATTTATGTTTGGAAAGGAGAGGTTTCTTAAAACTATACAAGTATGCACTTGATTTGCTAAAGAAGTTTAATTTGGAAAAATTTCAAGTCAAATCCTACCGGAATTAATATAATAAATTAATTTAATTTTTAGGAAATTAATAAAATTCACATTCAACCCTCTTATAAAGCAATATAAGATAATCAAAATAAATTGAGATCACACCTTTCCTTGCTTTATTTCATGCATTCAGAACCGAGCCTCTAATGGAGACGTAAGTATAGTGAATGTGTGTTCCTAAATAAATGGACTTGGAGTACGTAGTTGTAGGGATTAGATCTCAACTACGGAGAGTGAGGATGGGAAATTGCAGAGATGGGCTTGAATAATGGCCTTGTCTACCGAGGTCACAAATTTGTCTGGAAAGTTATTTTTCGCTGGAATTTGGCATTTTTTTCAAAAAATATAGGAGTCTTTGAATTATTTTTTTGATGGTGGAAAAATATTTAACACCATAAAAAACCACGGGCACCCAAAATCCCTGAAGTTTTACAATCGTAACCTAGATTTCCCAAAATTTCTACCATATTTTGACAAAAATCATGCCTGAATTTTCACTATTTTCCCAGTACATTTGTGGACTTTTAGACTACTCTTTTCAATAATTCGTCTTTTCTAGGAGTGCATATAAATTTGGACTCTAATATAAATACTGAGATACACAAAAGTGCATATCAATTTGGACTCTAATATAAATACGATAGAAATGTTGAATAATTGGGCAAGTGATTATGAAGATAATGATATAATTTTAAATTAATATGCTTTTATCCTCGTGTTAGGATCCATTTTAAAGATTAACCAAAATAATAATATGATTGCTATATCCTCTATAGAATATGGATACAAATTTTTACCACTCGCAATACTAACATGGTAAATATACAAGAGAAAAAATATCCAATGTGTTTGAGAAAACGTACCAGCCAAATGGGGAAGGAATTTGGGATATTGATCTCCAAAAATTCCCAATATTTGTTAGGCCTCTCTCTGGAGAGTCCCTTTTCATCATGGTCAATGAGGATGATGTTGTACTCATTCTTGCAACCAACTTAAAAGAATTGACAGTATCTCTAGTGGGTTTGTTGAGGCTCTTCTACAAAGGAAGGAAACTTAAGATGGAATTGGTACTCCGAGATTACGACATTAAGAAGGATGCCTTTATCTATCTTGTTGCTTGCTTGAATGGTGGATTTAGGGCGGAGGAGAATATTCAACACCAAAGCCAATTTCATTCAAGGATTCTCTTAGTACAGGTCCCAACTCTCATCAACGTTAGGAAGCTCCTAGGTCGTTCTAGGTGGAAAAAGTGGAGGTTTTACCCTCTGTGGAAATTTCACACCCAAATCTAAAGGAATTATTTCAGCTCTACATTGAGTTAGACATGATATGCCACTTCAATTGATTATGGAATTCTTCATAGGATATTTATTAGTGGATTCATTCTTCATGGACCAGGAAGTGCAAGGTCATCTTATGCTTAAAAGATTTTTTTTATAGTGATTTTCCCTGAAACGAAAGATTACTAGAAGGCCCTAAATGGTGGCCCTTGGTTCTGAAATAAATATAGTATGTTTATAATCCCATTTTTTCTGTATTTTTACCCCTCTACAATAGTTATTACCAAACTTCCAATTTGGGTTCGACTTCTGAATTTGCTTTCCCATCTATGGCACTATTTTCTTTTTTAGAGCATTGGAAACTCCTTGGGTTGTTTTCTTTCCACATATCCTTCTCGAGGATAACTTTGCCTATACACCTATAACACAATATGTAGGGTTTCCGTATCAAGTAAATTTAAAAATTGGATATTATAATCGGACCCAATCTTTGGATTATGAGAATACTGCATTTTGGTGTCGATTTTTTCTACAAACTGGCCATTTATAGAATTCTCGGCCTTAGTTAAATCCCAAAAAAAATCATCATAATAGAAATTTCAAAGCTAAAAGTTGGAAACCTTGTGTCCCATCCCCTACGGAGGGCAAGCCTTCTTTTATATTTGACCAAGAGGATGAGGGTGATGATGATGTTATGATTTCGAGGGATCAAGATTAGACCATCATTATTCGTCAGAGGCATGAGGACTTAATAGGGAACCAAGTAACCCCCGTAAATAGGAAGCTGGTAAATACATACGTATCTTTGAGTATTTTGAAGTGACCTTACGAATCAAAATCTTCAGACACCAATAAGGAGTCTCCTTCAACTTTCAACAATAATGTGCAAATTACTTTGGCCGACCCACCTCCTATTGGTTGGACCAAGGTTGTGAGAAAGCGATGGAAGAATAGTCGTTCAAAAGACCGTCCCCAAGTGGTGTGATTTTTTCTGGTCTGTCAAATCCATGGTAGTTTCAATGAGGTACAAGTCCTTAGATAGATAACTGCTACAACATTGTAATCATGTTTTTTTTTAATAATATAAGGTATTAATTTAAAAAACAAATGATGTGTTTTAATTATTCCTACTAAGAATTGAGAGGTAATGTTAGAATGAAAAGTTTATTTGGAAATGGTTATGTTTGACACACACACACACACACACACACACACACACACACACACACACACACACACACACACACACACACACACACACACACACACACACACACACACACACACACACACACGTGCATGCACATGAACACATATTTACAAAATAGGTTGAGCCTAGGCCTGGGACAACCCCAACGTTGGATGGAAGAACGAACCATTCACCAATGGGATGCGATCACTAGGATTATGCGGAGCTTGGTCGATCTTGGATGTCCTTTAGGATAGTTTAGATCCCCCAAACGTGACTCCCATCCTTAACCCCTCCACATGAGGTTTTAACCTATGACCTGGAGAGGATTAAACTGCAGACAATCCAATTGGTCTACACTTCTCTCTCTCTCTCTCTCTCTCTCTCACACACACACACACACACACACCTATGGAATTTTGGATTGATGATGAATGACTGCACTATTAAGAAACTCCTTATGATAGGTTTCTAGTTCAAATCCCCACGAGTTTTTTCTTACAATATCCATATGTATTTATATATAAAAAATAATTTTGTGCATAATATTTAAGCGTTTACATGTATTCATGGAATAATCCAAAGGTTTGTATTTTGACATGTATTTTGTTATAAATATAGATCAAATGAATTCCATAGGTGTAGTTTTTAGGTTTCTAAAGAAAAATGGAGGTATCTTATGAGTCTTTGAGATATAAAGATACATAGGCCTTTTGAAATCAATGAAAAGTTGGCATAAATATCTTCACCAAACTCGATGCTTTTGGATAAGCTCACATAGGCCCATACATTATTCACAAACTTTGGGGAATTCTTTGCTACATATTTTAGAAACTATAAATATTGTGGTGTCTATAATGGACTCTTGAAATCTACATAACGAGGTTTAGTTTCACATGAATGGGTCCCACATATCATTTTTAGAGACCAAATTGAAATTTATTGCCCTTGTTGATGTTGAGAAATTACTGCACACAAATATTTAGGGTTTGATTCCTCTTTTCTTGATAATTACTTGTGATTTATGTTGGCTTCTCTTTCTTCTTTATTATGTTATCTTTCATCAAGAAATTATCAAATTAATATGTATGAAGATCACAAGAACAAGGAACACATGATATAGGCACTCAACAAAGGAAAAACCCCTATCTAGGGGAAAAACCAGTAAAAATATTCCATTAGAAGATTCAAATCAAGATGAGAAAATCCAAGACCCTTTTGAATTAGAAAAATACCTCCTCCAATCACCAAGTCAACCATTCATTCAAGTAAATGTATTCTGCCAAATTCTCCAAGTGTTAGCTCTCCAGATGCAACTTCAATCCAAAATTTCGACCCCCCAGCTACAAAATTTCAGACCTGCATCTACTTCAAAATTTTTGCCCCTAACTACTCATCTAGAAACCGTAGAATATTTCACACACGTGAGAGAGAGATGCCCAAAATTTCAATTTTTTTTCTTCCTTCAATTAGGTCTTATTTTGTAATTAATCTCTTTTTCATCCTCTTTCTCTTGTAGATCGAACTTGAGAGTGTGTGCTTCCAAATGAGTCAAGCTGCCTCTATTTATGTTGTTTCTACTAGGTCTAATAAGCCTAATACAGACCGACTTCATCATGACATGGCTGACTTGGTGAGGAGGCAACAAATGACACTTTTGACTCAAAAATAAATTTCTTTACATGATACAAATGCCCAAGAAGGGTTTAATAAATGTGACAAAGACCCTTTTGACTCATGAAAAAACCTAGAAGTATTTAATGTAGTCTATGACCTAGAAAATAAATAAAAGAGCATGAAAATCATGCTTCAAAAATATTTTTATTTTACAATAATTTATTCTTTTGAAAAATAAAATTATGAATACTAACACTAGTTACATTCTTCAACACTTCCTCTTAACTAGGGAGGTATTCGTAATTACATATATACAGAGGTACATGGAAGATCTCAAAATGATATGCTCTATAAAAAGTCACAACACACCATTAGAGAAAAGGCCTAAAATGGGCCTTCTAAGGAATATTATAAAATATTAGTGGAAATAATAAAATAATATTAGATTACATCATCGAATTATAGAGGGAAAAAGAAAAAAACTAGTTTTTCAACTTATATTTTCAACTTATCTCCCTACAATTTTACTCAAATTTCGAGCAAGAGAACTCATTTGATGCATAATTTAATTCCTCATCCAAGGAGTTCCCATGTTGCATACTTTCGATGAACCTGCTACACAAAAAATGATAAATACATGAAAAACATGATTACAATCACATTTTTCATATATCTCTCATTATTTGTGTAGTAGGATCCATCAATAGTTTTCAACATGGGTACTCCTTAGATGAGGAATTAAATTCCATATCCAATGAGTGATCCTGCTTGAAATTTGAGTAAAATCATAGGGAGATAAGTTGAAAATACAAGTTGAAAAAGTAGTTTTATTTTTTATTTTTAATATTTTTACTCTTTTTTCTCAAAAAATGATAAATCATCCCCCATAGTTAACATCATCATATTGAATCCCATTGGTACTTATAAAGTTTATTTTGGTTGTAAATTTTTGTTTGGAAGTCCATATTTTACCTCAAAATTTGTTTAATGCACAATGCTACAAATTAGATACCTGAATATGGTATCTAACTTGGTGTGAATAAGGTGTGTTCCAAGCTTTAACCAATCTAGGTACAATCATGCTTTAGCTCTAACACCAACCCAGGGATCTAGATGCGTATCCAAGGTCGGAGCTCCAAGACCAACACCACCCTCTCTACTTTGGGATCCAAACATCATAACAATACGAATAGATGTCCTCCCAAGCATCTTGTCACCCCAATATGCTTCATCTCTCCCTATCTACTAAATCTGTAATATAAAAAAATCCAAGCATGATCATGAAATATTCAAACTTCTTATTTGGAAGAGATTTTGTTAACACGTCAACTACATGTTCATCTATCGGAATATACTATAGCTTCACGATCCCATCCTACACCAAACTTCTAATGTAGTGGTACTTGTTATTGATATACTTCGTCCTAACATGAAACGTGGGGTATTCAGACATCTTGATGTTGCTTTTATTATTGAAATTTATCATGGTAGGATCTAGTGGCCTTCCAAACAAATATGATGAGAGTTTTCTTAACCAAACTACTTATTTTTCTACTTCACATGCAACAACATATTCAACTTCAACACCACTTAAAGTAATAGGATATTTTTTTCTACTCATCCATGAAATCATTGCAGATCCTAAACTAAAACAACCACCTATAGTCCTTCTATCAATCTCACTTACATCCCAATCAAAATTAGTAAAAGTTGTCATTTTAACTTCCTTTCCATCATACTTTGGGTAGTGATGAATATTTCCAGATAAGTATCTAAAAATATGCTTGGCAACTATTCAATGGTAATGCTGAGGCTCCAACTAAAATTTACTAAGAATGTTTACAACAAATCATATGTTAGGTCTAGTATTCACCAAGTACATCAAATATCCCACCAACTTATGATAGCTTGTAGGATCAATGGGACTAGAGTTAGAGATTCTCAATTTCTTTATATTTTTTATCATGGGAGTAGTCATAGGCTTGGAATCCATCATACCAAAATTTTGTAACATCTTGATTATATAATTTCCTTGACCAAGATATACCTTACTGGGTTCTTGCCAAACTTCCAAGCCCAAGTTGTAGTGAATGAGTCCTTGATCTCTCATTTCAAATTTAGCTGCCACCAAATTCTTACATTCTAGAATTCTGCGCTCCACACCTATAATAAATAGATCATCCACATATAAAATTATAATAACTGGTTCATTCTTCACTATCATGATGTAAAGTTTTGCATCAATATAACTTTTGACAAAGCCAATCCTTAAAATATATGCGCCCATTCTTGCGTACCAAGCCCTAGGAGCTTCCTTCAAGCCATATATAGTCTTCTTTAGTCTACAAAAACGAAATTTATTTCTATTTATCTCAAATCATTCTGGTTGTTCAATATATACTTTTCATAGTTGCAACTAGTGAAACAAAGGATCTAATAGTAGTGTACCTGATAATGGGAGAAAAGGTTTCTTCATAATCTATTCCTTGTTTTTGAGAGAAACCCCTTGCAAAAAATCTTGCTTTGTATTTTTATATGCTTCTATTAACGACATGTTTGATTTTGTAAATCCATTTGGAAGTGAAAACACATTTGTCACTAGGTCTAGGAATGATTTCCTAAACCCCAAAGCCTCATGATATATTGGTATTATTCTTGCTTTGTTTTCTTCCATTCTTCTTGATGAGCGAATTTTTAATAGGTAGTTGGTTCTGCTTTGATTAACTTCGTCATGTATGCTGCATATCATGAGTATATTTTTGGTATTTTGTTTTCTCTGAAAGTTCCTTTTGCCACTCCATGTCTTGCAACGTCTTCAAGTGTAAATTTTAACCAATTTGGCCTCTTCTTTGTTTCGAGAATGATTGTAGGTTGGATAGGTTCACTTGGACCTTCTTCCTCTAGGTTTGTAGGTGACTTATCATGTTTCTTTTCTTCTTCAAATAGTGGTACATCTTCTTCATCGAATTCGATGGGTATATTATTATATCGTTTGTAGGAATGATTTTCATTAAATATAACATCTATGATAACTTTGATTTGTATTTATTATTTGATGTAGATTCTATAAGCCTCAAATGAAATGCTATACCCAACAAAGATACCTTTTATACTTGTAGAGTCTAACTTATTTCGCTTGTCTTTTGGAACATGAATTTATGCAGGACATCCAAAGATTCAAAGATTGTCTACACATGGCTTCTTCCCTGAAAACGCTTCTTCCGATTTCATATTGTCAAGGATTATATGAGGAATTATATATTGTATGTATACTACGATCATGGCTACTTCTCCCCATATAAATTTTCCTTGATCAAATATCATAGTCCTTATGAATTCATAAATGGTTCTATTCTTCGTTTCTACTACTCCATTTTGTTTGGGGTTGTAGGGAACAATGAGTTCTGTCTTAATGCCTTATTCTCTACAATATGCTATAAGTTCTTTTGAAGTGTATTCACCTCCATTGTTGGATCTCAAAGTTTTTATGTTTCTTTATGTTAGGGTATCAACTTCAGATCTAAACTCCTTCAACTTATCAAATACTTCATCCTTTTTCTTGAGAATATAGAGCCATGTATTTCTAGAGTAATCATCAATGAAGACCACATAATATTGGTGGCCTCCAAGAGATTTATTAGACATGGGCCCACATACATCAGAATGAATGAGGTATAATATCTCCTTAGACCTTGTATCACTGTTGGTAAAGAGTTTATTAATATTCTTTCCTAAGGAACATCCCTTGCATACTCTTTCATGGTCCTCCTTGATGTTGGGGACGTCCTTCACCATTTTACTTAGAGAGGGTATTATATAGTAGTGAATGTGTCCATATATTCTATGCCAAATTTTTATGGGATGAATTTACATATGAACAAGAGCTTGAGGAAATGGAGTTATAACTCTATATAATATTCCTTCATGAATCCCAATAACCCTTGTTTTTTCAAAACTAGAATCTTTTCCCCAAACCAAAAATTTACCATCTGCAAAAGAAACTTTATATCCTTTATCTTCTAAGCAAGAAATGGAAAGTAAATTATTTTTCAAAGTTGGGAAATAGAGGATGTTGTTGAAGTGTAAGTTTTCTCCACTTTCTATCTTCAATGATGTAGATCCAAGGCCCTTAACGGCATAACTGTTGTTGTCTCCAGGCTCCATTGGATGTGATCATGATCCCTTTGATAGAGTGTAAATTTTTCCACTTTCTCCTATCATGTGTCTTGACGCTCCACTATCAATATTCCATGCATTATTATCATCAAGTGTACTTGTAAGTGCAACCAAGAATCCTTTACTCTTGACTCTTATATTTAGATTGTATATGACCCTAACACCGAATATTCTTGCAATATTCAACATGTTGAGTCCCATATTCGAATAACTTGCCATTGAGAGAGCGATATTTCTTTGAATACTTCCTTCCTTCCTTCAAATGATAGCCAACAAAGTGATATTCAAATAGTCCTTCCTTCACCTTGTTAGTTTTTTGTAACATCTAAGGTGTTCTAGTCTCGAAACTTTGTGGAGAGGCTAAAACACAAGAGTTATCCATAACTTAGAAATAAATTCTGGAAATTCCACCTAGAAATGTCTCAATTATATTATTAGCCTATTTTTAAATATTTCCTAAGTCTAAACTTAGGAAATGTAGTTAATTAATCAATATTAATTGAGAAAGGTGTGGATCATCTAGAAACTCGCACAGATCGATCCATAAATGATCTCGACCATTGATTATGTTTTAATCTTGGCCGTTGGAGTCCCAACTGGAGATTACAAGAGGAGGTTGATGGGTAGATCGAGGACACACACTTGAGATATATTTCCTTGGGAAGTTTGACTTTCCAGAGAGAAAAAAAAATTATGAAAGAGTTCGAGCCACAGAGTAAAGTAGAGACACAGAGTGGCAGGGAAAATGATTATGAGGAAGTTTTCTAGTTCCGAAGTGGCGATAGAGAGAGGCAAAGTTATTTCCAGTGAGGTTGCGTAGAGGTCTGCGCATGCAACTTTAGAGGGAAATTCAATTTAGTTGGTGGGAAATTCATTTAACATCCAGAGGCCGGGAAAGTCTTCTAGAAGATCGGAGAATCATTTCTAGAAGCAGAGACATGCATAAAGACTTTATTAGAGGGAGTTATGGGCTAGCCATCAAAGGGTTTGTGAAATAATTGTGTAGAGGCCTACACAAGGGGTCCAGGAGGACAAGTTTCTAAAGCCAAGTTGTGCCAAGGTTGCTTGTGGAGGAAGGGATATTCCCTCAGATGATTTCAACCATATTTTCTTACTGTGAATAACCAATTTTAAAAATCCATATTTTACTCAAATTATTTCACTTCTGCTTAATAATAAAAAACCTCAGCTGCTACATTGATTTTCCCAAGTTGGGTTTCAACGGGGACTTTTGTCCAAAAATAACCGTGTCATAATTTTGTGTGTGTGATAATATTTTCTCAGTTTCCAATTAATTTTCCACAATTTTTTTTAGTTGTGAATAATGCAGTGTGATTAATTTTTTGTTACCGTATCAATAAACTTAATAATTAATTTATTAGTTATAAGAATAAATTCTAGTTGTTGCAATAAAATTTCAGTAGTGAAATTTTCACATGGTATCAAAGAAATTTTGATCAGACGGGAAGCTCAAAATAAGAAGAAGAAACTCGTTGTTTAGAGGGAGAAATAAGACAAATTTCGGGGGATTCGTAGTGCCTATTTAGGCAGTGCGAATTGCTTGAGCAACTCGATTTTTCAATGCAGGTTGGGAGAAAAATTGGCTTTCTAGTTCGAGGGATTCCAATAGGAAGAGGGGCAACTGTAACTTATATTTTCACTGAGAAGATTCATTGTTTGGGTGCAAGAGGGTTTTGCAACAATTTTTTAGAGCAGAATCAATGTCGGGTGGAAGAGAAAGAGCACACACAAAGGAAATTTATCTTAGAGGGTTTCTAGCCTAGAAATCCAAATTTTCAGTTGCAATCATTAGCAGCTGTTGAATTTCCATGACCTTAGGTCTAGGTTAGAGTCTTAAAATCATGGATGCCACCAAACCAAGAATCTCACCCATAAAATATTTTGCACAATGGAAATATAAAGAAGTAAATGACACATGCACAAATATACAATTTTTTTAAACTAATTGTATAATAATGTCGAACCACCAATATTCTTTATATTAAAAAAAATCTAAATAATAAAACAGTCTATGGTATACAAGATATAATGAAAAAATCGATGTCATATCTCGTCCTTCTGGCCCTTCGCTTTTGTACTGCTTACTAGTAGTGCCTTAGTCCATCAAGGCCACTACACATTGAGATTCTAGGAGGGCTGCCCCCTAACACTGCTGCAAGTCACTTTTGTAGAGTGTACATAGGCTAATCCAATATTATGTCTGGGTAGGCCTAATTCTTGAGCTTGAACTACGAGGCTAGCTGCAACTTTAGTACATCAAAGTGCTTCACTTTGGAACCATACTTCACCCAACCTTAAAATACTCTTTGTATCGTCAAGATAGCTTGTCTAGGGAAAATTTTGGTAGCCAACACACTACCCTCCACTAGATCAATGGTACCCAATACTACACAATCAATTTTTCTCCTAGGAAGACTCTTCACCACCACGGAAGATCCTCCACATGGCACCAACATGATGCAATGTCACGATCCAATTCTAGTCAACACATTTGGTCGACAACACTCCATAAAACACTGATGTCACCACTTTTTTCACTGCTACTCCTGCAATTCTGGTTAGGGCACACAACACATCCATTAATACTCCACACAATCAACAAGTTAAGCCCTCAAGGGCTGCGGTCCACCTTGGAGAAGGCCCTCCCATGCCACACAGTATTGTTAAGGGACTGTCCTCCCTAACACAACCCTTAAAATACCTACATCTTATTGCTATGTCCCGCGTCCTAGCACAACAAATTGCTGTAGCTATTGCCTCCTCCAAATAACCCAAACAATCACCCAAAAACAACGAAAAACGTTATACCCTCCAGTAATTCAGCCTATCTTCCCAACAACTCAACCCTAGAACAACCTTACACACCTGTATTTTTAGCCCTAAAAAAATCCTCAACCAAGTCCACACTCATGCCGAACACTCGACCTCCAAAAACATAACTTTCAACGCCACCCTCAACCTCCAGTTCAGACTTGTCCCCACGTTGTCCTTGGCCCTTTTCTTGCTGCGGCTAGCCTTCGATTTCAAAGCTATCTCTTGGAGGAATGTCACACAAATGGATTCCTAAAACACATATCATCACCCTCTTTTTATAGGAAAAAGGGGGGCTTCAACTAATTAATGAAGAGACACACCTATCGCAGTAATTTACATCAAGCCTACATGAATTGAAAACTAATAATTAATTGTCAACTTCAAAAATTAATTTCTCTCTAACGACAACTAGGAATCAGATGATTCTCATTGCATTAGAATTGTATCGCTGAGAACTATCATCCTCATCCATCACATGTCGAAAATCCATCATCAGTTTGGCCCAAACATCAATGGGTACAAAACCCGACACTTGGGTTCCAAGCCCACAAGATTCCCTTGTGGTGCTTTTCCCTCAAAACCATGAACCCTAGGGCTTGGAGTATCTCCCTAGCTACAAAAATCAACACTCCCTCTTAACGAGGGAGGTACCTCCAAAACTAGGAGGCAACTCATCATCATCATCAGTACTCGCAACACTTGCCCAACTCCTGGCGCTCATAGTCACAACAATCCCTATACGATGAACTATGCCCTTCTCGGAAGTGTCGCTATCACTGCTGGAAATACCATGATTATTCTTTATTTCTTGTAATTCTTTCCATTCCATCCATGATTCCTTCTGGGTAGATTTGGAAGCACCCTTGCTTCCTACTGACCACATTCTCTTCTTGGATTGAAAAGTCTTCTTATGAATATGCAAGCTCCCTCTAGAACTTGAATCCTTTTGAGTCTTTGGAATCTAGACCTTCTTCTCTAGAAAGTGTACCTTCTTATTAGGAAATTGTACCTTCTCCTATGAATCATGCACTTGTACTTGCACATGCTCCTGCTTCTTTCCATGATCCACAAGATTTACCGTCAACCTGTAGAGACCATGCTCTCTAACTCTGAGGACAATTCCATTGGAGTTAGAGAATCTATGCCCAATTATTGCTTTCCCATCCTATAACAAGACCTCAAAACCCTTCCTCTCCATCATCGAGATGAAAATCACACTATATTTGAGTCCTGGTACAAACAATACATCATGGAATTGCATCATACGTCTTGTCTCCATCCTAAATGGCACCACACACGATCCTTAGATCTCAAACTGATTCTTGTTGCCTAACACCATGTGAAACTTCGAGTCCCATTTAGCTGGAGTCTCAAAAACCTCATGTGACCCTATCATGTTCTTCGTCGCACCACTAACTAGGTACCATCCATCCTCCTTTATAGTACCCTGCGAGAAATGAGAAATCATAGCAAAGTCCTCCTCTTCCAATATCTTAGAGAGATCATCCATCTCAACTGAAGTGGCTACACTAACCACCTGCTTTCCTTTCCTCTTTTCATCATCTCCCTTCTTCATTGGACATATTGACTAAAAATGACCCATCTCGCCACAATTGAAATACTTGAATTTACTCAAGTCCTTATTTGGCTTACCCTTCATTCACACTGGAATAATTAGGGGAATTTTGAGGTCTAAAATGGTCCTCCTAAGGAAATTATAAAATAATAGTGGAAATAATAAAACAAGATTTGATTACATCATCAAATTTTAGAGGGAAAAAACAAAAAACAACTTTTTCAACTCGTATTTTGAACTTATCTCCCTAAGATTTTACTCAAATTTCGAATGGTAATACTCATTGGATGAAAAATTTAATTCCTCATCCAAGGAGTACCAATGTTGCATACTTTTGATGGACTTTGCTACACGAAAAATGAGAAATACATAAAAAACGTGATTGCAATCATGTTTTTTTATGTATTTCTCATTTTTCGTGTAGCAGGGTCCATCAAAAGTATGCAACATGGGTACTCCTTGGATGAGGAATTAATTTTTTCATCCAATGAGTATTCCCGCTCGAAATTTGAGTAAACCATTAGGGAGATATGTTTAAAATACGAGTTGAAAAAGTAGTTTTATTATTTTATTATTTTTTAATATTTTTTCTTTTTTACTCCAAAAATGGTGAATCATCCCCCATGGTTGACATCATCATCTTGAATCCTATTGGTTCTTATAAAGTTTATTTTAGTTGTACATTTTTCTTAGGAGGCCCATTTTAGACCTCAAAATTCCCCTAATGTGCCACGTCCTCATCTGCCTTCTTCAATGGATGAAGATCCTCGTCTTGCAACTCTTCCTAAATGAAGTTGTCCCACAGTCTATTCCAGTATGGAAATTTCTCCCTGGCAATGATTCCTTTGATTAAAGGCTTCCATTCCTTGGTGAACCCTTTCAAGGAAATCCTTACCTTATCTCCATCTGAAATTTTGACACCGAAAATAATAAGCTGATCTCTGACCTAAAACAACCTCGTCAGATACGAAGTCACTCCTTCACCCCTTATCATCTTTGTGGAATTAAAATTGTCCTACAAAACCAATACCTAGTTATCATTATTCTTCTGAAATAAATTCGGAAGAGCCATCCACATATCATGTGCATTGTTCTTCCCAGAAAAATGAGGTATTAAGGAATCCTCCACACCATCAAGGATTATAAACCTCACCTTTGTATCCAAAAATTCCCATATATCTAGCTCCTAGGGTCGGTTTGATTCTTGATCTCTTTATCGGAAAACTCTCATATCTTGTTGAACTACAGGACTAACTTGATCCTTTCCTTCCAAGGAGTATAGTTCGACAACCCTTCCAACCTGCTCTCATATCAGAGACCTTCCTGCAACTTTGACATTGTAGTGAGCCTATCACTTACAATTTGACCAACTCCCTGTCATGATGTACTTCGCTAAACACAACTCTGAGTTACTTACTTCCAAAGTAGCTAAGAAATGATCTGATACCATGTTTAATTTCCACGACCTTGGGTCTAGGTTAGAGTCTTAAAATCAATGATGCTCCCAAACCAAGAATCTCAACCATAAACTACTTTTCACAATGGAAATATAAAGTAGTAAATCACACATGCACAAATATACACATTTAAAAAAAAAATTGTATAGTGATGTACAACCACCAATCTTCGTTATATTAAACCAAAATATGAATAATACAATAGTTTATGGCATACAAGATACAATGAAAAACTTGATGTTGTATCTCGTGCTTCTGGTCCTTCACTTCCGTACTACTCACTATTAGTGCCTTAGTCCATCAAGGCCACTACACATCGAGACTCCAGGAGGGCTTCCTCCTAAAACTATTGCAAGTCACTTCTGTAGAGTGTACACGGGCTGATCCAATCTACTCTCTGGGTAGGCCTAATTCCCAAGCTCAAAATGCCATGCTAGCTACAACTTTTTTACATCAAAGTGTTGCACTTCGAAACCATACTTCACCCAACCTTCAACTGCTCTTTGTCTCATCAAGATAGCTTGTCTAGGGTTAGTTTGGGTAACCAATACAGTACCCTCCAACAGATCAATGGTACCCTATACTACAATGTTAATTCTTCTCCTAGGAAGAATCTTCACCACCATGAAATATCCTCCACATGGCACCAATAGGCTGCAATGTCACAATCCAATTTTGCTCAACATCTTTGACTGAAAACCCTCCATAAAACATTGCTATCCCCACTGTTTTCACTGTTTCTCCTACAATTCTTGTTAGGGCACACAACGCAACACTTAATCCTCCACACAATCAGCAAGTTAAGCCCTCAAGGGCTGCAATCCACCTTGGAGAAGGCCCTCCCATGCCATGCTATCTTGTTAAGGGACTATCCTTCCTAACATAACCCTTAAACCGCCTACAACTGCTTTCTATGGAATGTGGCCTAGCACAAAAACTTGCTGTAGCTTCAACCTCCTCCAAATAACCCAAACAATCACCCCAAAATAGCAACGTGATACCCTCCAGTACTTCGACCTATCTGATCGGAAAATCGGCCCTATAACAAACTTATGTGTATAAATTATACAACAAGCATGTATATCATGAATTAAATCCGATCTAGAAATGTACTAAAGTTAAATACTAAATCTCTTCTACAAATCAATTGCAGAATTAAAAACACAATTGACAATCACATGAAGAAAAGAAGAATCAATCAAGCCACAATACAGATAATTTCCTGGGGAAAGCTTGCTGCTCAAAACCCCACTATCCTCTATTGTATATTCAGCATGGAATCATGAAATAATTACATACAACTCTTCTCACAAGAGCCCTCATCTATTCAGATAATTGTCTCACACTAATTTAGACAAAATAGGGCCAATACTCAGCCAATTCTCAACCTGTCTTCAACCTGCCTTGCTCACACAATTCATGAGGAATGAAATCCTTATTCACAAGGAATTCTAGAATTCCTACACTGTGCTAGTATCACGGGCACTCCAATGGGTGTTTGGTTGCATGGGTGCAACCCAATAATCCTACAACTGATAGTCAACTTCCCTTTCACCTAGATCTCAACTGGGTCTCCACTAGATCTAACATGCATGCAACTAATAATAGTAAATCCTCAGTTGCATGTGAGATCACTGGTTGTGAATTAATTAGTATTTAATTCATTTGATCTCTCACTAGTGTATCTAACAGTTACAACTAGCACATATGAGTTTAACTCACTTAGCTGAGTTAAACTGATTACAACTTGCATTAACTAATGCACCACTGCACTTCGAACTCTGTTACAAATAGAATTACTCTGCATGCCTCACCAACTACCTCTAACTCGAAATTCATGAGTTAACTGAGTTTATCACTCTTAGTTAAATATTACAAGTTATTTCGAGATTAGATTACATTTTATTGTCCATATTAACTAAGGGATAACTAAAATAGACATCCACCAAATTTAGCCTTATGGACCTACCCTAGTGTAGGTGCTGCATGGACCTTATGGTCCCACACTAGGCTTGGGTGCTGAAATTTCTTGTTGAATATCAACACTCCCTCTCAAAAAGAAAGGGATTATCCTTCACCCCAATCCTGCCTCTATGGTATTTGAATTTTCTCCTGGTGAGTGCCTTCGTCAGGATATGTGCATCCTAATATTTCGTGGGAATGTACTGAAGCAACATTATTCTCCTTTACACATAATCTCTGAGATGATGGTACCAGATATCTATGTGCTTGGACCTATCATGAAACATAGGATTAATCGAGAGTTTAATGTAACTCTAATTATCACAATGTATCACTGTCAGACCCATATGAGAGCCAAACAAACCAACCAAGATATTTCTAATCCAGATAGCCTCACATGCATCTTGAATTGTTGCCATGTACTCTGATTCTGCTGAACTGAGTGCCACATATCGCTGCTTCCTGCTGTACCAAGAAACTGCTATCGATCCTATTCTGAAGATCCCTCCTGATGTTCTCTTTCTGTCTGATGGAATGCATGCCCAATCTGCATCCATGAAGCCTTGAAGCTTCACTCCCTCCATCCGTCTGTACCATAGACCATACTCTAATGTGCCCCTCAGGTATCTCAAGACATGCTTCCCCGCCTTCCAAAAGAGCTTGGTATGCTTAACCATAACTTGACTCAGTTGGTTAACTACGTAGAAAATGGCTAGTATGGTATTCATTAGATACATCAGTGAACCAACTAACTGCCTGTAGACAGTAGCATCCACTACCTCTAGAGAAGTAGCATCCTCTTTCCTCCAATTTCTTGGAAGAGGAGTATCCATGGGTTTGCAGCTCTCCATGTGAATCTTCCCCAATATATCTTTGGCATACTTTCCTTGAGAAAAAAAATCTCACCATCTCACTGACATATTTCCAAACCAAGGAAATAATGAAGGAGTACCATGTCCTTCATTTCGAACTCCCTTGCAAGATCCTCCTTGCATGAGTGTATCAACTACTCATCACCAGTCAAAATTAGATCATCAACATAAAGAAAAATAATCAATAGCTTACCCTCAACAACAATCTGGCACAAATTTTCATCAACTTCACTTTTGGTGAAGCCCAGTTCGATGAAATAACTGTCTATCCGAGTGTACTAAGCAGGAGGTGCTTTCTTAAGCCCATACAATTCTCTCTTGAGTTGACACACATGCGACTCACTGTTGAAGATATCTAAACCTTCAGGCTGCTCTATGTACACTTCTTCCTCAATCACTCCATTGAGGAACATAGTTTTCACATCCATCTGATGAATGCGCCAGTCCATCTGCGTTGAGAGTGAAAGGATGTATCTAATGGAAGAGTACCTTGTAACAGGTGTAAAAGTATCATCATAATCGATCCCCTCGATCTGTGAGAATCCCCGGTCCACAAATCTAGCCTTGTATTTCTCCACACTCCCATCAACAACTTGATTTACCTTGTATATCCATCTAGATCCAGCCACTGATTTGTTGACCGGTCTTGGGACAATCTCCCATGCACTGTTCTTGACAATGGAGTCATACTCCTCAACCATTGCTTCAACCCCAGTTAGCTTTTTCACTGCTTGCTAAAAGGAATATGGTTCAGTCACAATAAATTTTCTCATAAGATCCATGTATCCAGTAAACCTGTCTAGAGACTATCTCTGTCTGCACTGTGATGTAGGGGCTCCTACATTCTCTGCAAGATCAAGTCTCAATCTATCAGATTCTGTGGTGCACCTTCTGCCATTTCTGATGGATGGATCTGCATGAGTTTTTTCCACCACTCCATGATCCTCCTCATGTGGCTGCTCCACATCTTGAGGCTCATCCTTGGGAACCAACAGTTCCTCCTCTGCATGCAAGTCCAACTCCCTCTAAAGGGACAACCACATGGATTTATCCTCATCAAATTTTATATCCAGTCGCACAACAATCATTCTTTTATTTGGAAAATACACACGATAGTTGTGGGGTGTTTTAGTGTGCCCCAAAAAACTCCTGATCTTAGCTATTGGTTCCAGCTTCTTCCGGGTGTCCTTGGTCACATGCACATAAATAGATGAGCCACAAAATTAAAGTCTGAAACATCAGGTTTCTTACTAGTGAAAGCCTCTTCAGGTGTACTCATGCCAAGTATCCTATGAGGGTAACAGTTTTTCACAAATACCGTAGTGTTGCATGCTTCTACCCACATATGCATCGGTAGGCCTTGATCATGCAACATCGCTCTTGCTGCTATTTTATTTCTGTTAGCGACCCCATTCTACTGTGGGTTATGAGGCACTATCAGTTCTCTTCGAATTCCTTCTTTGCTGCAGAAGTCCTTGAATTTGTTAGAGATGTATTCACCACCATTATCGCTCCTTAGAGCCTTCACTTGCTTCCCTGAATCTTTCTCCACCAGTGCCTTAAACTCAAGAAAATTTGAGAATGTATGATCTTTCTTCTACATGAAGAAGATCCAACACTTATGAGAAAAGTCATCAACAAATATCACATAGTACTTGTTAGGAATCTGTAATTAGCAAGATTGGCAAATTCTAATCACAGAAACAACATCGTTTCAACCACTTTGGGATTCTAGGATCTAGCCCTCCTGAATCCGGAGAGGGATCTCTCCAATAAGTGCAAAGACGGATTTGTCTTTGGATTTTTGGGGTAATAATATTAGGCTAGTTATGAAGGCCAAGGGTTTGTTTTGTTTTTGGATGGTTGAGCATGAATACTGTTTGAGGTGGAAAGTCCTAAGTGCAAAGAGTTTCAAAGGTGAGAAGTTGCAAGTGAATAGTACAGTTAGGCTAAAAAGATAGATATAACGCTGGTTTTTATTCCATTCGGCTATGGAGTCATAACAGGGCTTTAATTGAGCAACAACATCAAGAGTGATCCGAGGGGCAAGTCATCTACATCACAAGATTATTGAGATTAAAATGATGGAATGGAAACAATAAAGTGTTGGAGAGGTGGAAACTGATAATAATTTCACAAAGGATTTATAGTCAGTCCAAAAAAGAAAAGCCTCTTAAGTAACTGTTTAAAAACCAACCAAGGATGTGGCTAACCATAGACTCTTTGGGCAAGTTTGTATTAAAGCAAAACTTTAATTGACAAACAATCCAGTAATCCACATAATTACCTTCAGAAAGTATGAAAACATATAAGAGAAGACAAAGTGTAACTTAAGATCAGATAAAGTACTTTTAAACCTAGTCTGCTTTCAGCCAACACCAAGGGAAAACTTCAGAATTTGCCTTTGGAGAATAGAAGCTAGAAACAAGGCGAACCATCACTTTTCTAGTCTAGCTTTAATAAGAAAATAAGGAAAATAACTTTCAAGAACAATGTTTAAAGCAAACAGTAGGACGAGGGAACTCCAGAATTCCTAACTGTTTAGACTGTATTAAATCATTCTTAAATAAACAAATTGGAGGAAAACATTGAGATAAAGCTTATCAGTAAGAGAAGGGTACTGGTAAACAGTAAAACCTAACTCTATAAATGCTGCTATTTATCAGAGAATAGTGAACAATATGACGTACATAGAAGGAAAACAATAACAAAGAAAGAGGCACTTCACCAATGATATAGACCAGGATCCCAAGAAACAACTTGTTATTGATGTCAAACCAGTTACAGTGCTCGGGTCCAATGTTTCAGTTCAACAATCATCTTCACTATCCAGCCTAACAAGTCTAACACAAACAGAGCTTCAAGGGCCAGTGAACACTATCTACAATCAGAAGCTTAAGCTCAAATGTATTTCAAAGTTCTGTAACCATCTCAACCAACCCCTTTCTCATCTTCTGCAGAAGTATATATAGAAGAATGAGGAGGTGATATCTGATAAAAGATCTCCAATTACAATTAATACAGACTTAATGGCTTCTTGGCCTTTGGGGGGCTCAATGAAGAAACTTACAATAGGTGTCTTTTGTATTAAATGATTTACATAAAGTTTTAAGCTCGGTGGGAGCTTTTGTTGACCTTGGAGGTTCTGTGTGATGTCGGGGTTACTCCGCAGATATTGTTTGCATTAATTTTCCCTGCAGAAGTAACTCTCTGGCTACGCTGAGGCGAATATCTTCATTTTATCAATAACTTTGGCCTCTGATTGAATACTTTGAGGCACAGGTGGCATTTCGGCAGCTGGGAGGAATCAATTTTCCTCAGAGGTGGCGGTGGAGGGTTTCTGTCGATAAAACACTTAAGATTTTATTTTTTAACTGTGTTTTTAATCAGGGGTTAGGATTTTTATAATCATTATTAGCCATAATCCCCAAAAAACCTGTCTTCAATCCTTTGCTCTGGTATGTTTTTGTTGTCGACATTGATACTCTTTGATTTGTGATTGAATTGCTGTGTTTTTCTAGTGTACAGGGCTGCGTAGGGGCGATATGGCATCAATGCCTCATGAACCACTGATGATATGTGAATTTGAAACCTGCAAATGATTTTCTTTGATGGCTCAGAGGCGGGAGGATCGTCACCCTCTGCTTCTGAATTTTCTTCAGACATGGCAGAAAAAACCATTGAAAACCCTGCAAAATACAAAAAATATTATAAAATCCTGCATATATAGGTTTGCTGCTTCAGAAAGCACGTGGAAAGAGCAGGGCCATTAGATGGCATCATCCAATGGTCAAGATTTGATCGGGGGAAAAAAAAAGGAAGGCGGAAGAATAATTTAAATCAGAGCCGTCGATTGCGCAGAGATAAACGGTCGGGAGCGCAGGTGGAAAGTCAAAACATAGAAAACGGGCAATGAATTTTGGGCCATCGATCTGCAGATCAGATTGACGGCGGAGATGCGTTTAAACACCACGCTGTAGCCTAGTTATCATGTGGTCATATTCGATGAGCGATCACCATCCGATGGGCGGACTCAGTTCGGATGGCGCGCACCAATATCGCGCCGGGTCCACGTCCGAACTTTAATGCGCGATGGACGGCGGTTTTGTGAACAGTGCCCAGGACATGCGTCGGCCAGCGTATGGAATCACTGCCGATCGGGAAAAAACCGCCCGCGCTCAAAAGTGGTGCGATGGATACCACGTGGTTTTCGCGACGGTGAGTGGTTGGCGGGGACCACCGGGGAGATGGATTCTGCACTGTCTGATCTTCAGATTAGATCGACGGTGCGGAGTGATTTAAATTTCGCACCGGCGGTAATTTATAAATATAATAAAAATGTTAAAATTATATAAAACCAAAGGTTTTAAAATTCGGGCGGATATATTTAATATTCAAAATGGCTTGGCGCCCTATTGTGTGGCCACAGGTTATATGGAAAGCCATATGACCGGGGGATTGTGGATGAGGGCTAATAGGCATGGGGTAATGCAATAAGCGCTTAGAAGACTTAGTGCTCGGTCCTGGCACCTGGGCGTAAGGAGGGGGGCTTAAAGACTTAGCCCAAGGGGGCTTAAGTCTACAATACATAAAAATATGGTTTTTATGGATTTTTGAATGATTTCAAAGGTTTTGAGGGTTCAATAAGGCAAAGAAGGGGTCTTTAAACTTTATCAAAGGGGTTTTGATGAAGGGGGAAGGGGGAAGACATGAAAAAGAAGGATTTCATGGGAGAAGGAAATGGCAAAGGTGAGGTTATTTTTGGAAGAAGGGGAAAAGGGAAATGGTGCTTGCAACAGTACCCTGGCCTGGAAATCTGCAAGATTTATAAATGTAGAATAGGCACAGTAGTGAAAGATTATGGACAGAGGCATGAGGCCTTCAAGAGTCTTTAAGAGCCAACACTTTTTAGCAATAAAATTTGTTCCTTGAAGGCTCAAAAAAGTTTTAGCCACCTTTTTCTATAAAAAATTTATAGTTCGCTAACAGTGGCTCCACTTGGGGATGGTGCCTTCTTGAAGGCATCAAGAACTTCAGACTTGCATTCTTTGGGAGGCTGACCTGTGCCACATCCATTATGTTCTCTGGGAGGCTGACCTGTGCATCATACATTGGCTTCCTTTCTTTCTGTGGATGATGTTCTTTTGAAAACATATTAGTAGCCATAAAAACAATGGTTCTTTCATCAACAAGATTTCTACCTACCCAATCCTACAGATCTAACATTTTTTCTTCATTATTGGCAAACTCTTTTACAACATTTTATTCTTTTGAAAGTAGGAAAAATAATCTATTTCTACTCCTTATTTCTCCATGGACTCAGATTAAACAGTTGAGCCCATATGATTCTCTACCTAATCTACTAATCTGTTAGGATTAAACAGTCTAACATATTTTTATTCTCTAAATTTTACAACAGAAATTTAAAAGCATACAAGTCAGGATTAAACAGTCTAACTTGATGCTGGTCTATGGCATAAAAACAAGCTGCACATAGATATTATTTTGCAGAAAATTAAATAAAAAATGGAAGGCTTAAGATCTGAAAGTTTCTCATCATGGCATTCTCTTTTCTTTACAGCTCTGGTTTGAATTTGTTTGAGCTGTTTTGTCTTTATCAACTGGTTCGGATTTTGAGTTGATTGGAACCAGATTTTTACATCTCTTGACTCAGAATTTGAAGGAGATTTGAGTCATTTTCTTTTTGAAACCTTAGGTTAAGATTTTGATCTTGTTTGAATCTTTAACTTCTATCCTAAACTATCTACTGATAAGCCAAGATTAAACATTTTGGCAAATCGAATTCACTATCCTATCGGCATAAAATTTAAAGCTAATTAGTCAAGATTAGACAGTTTGACTAACTAGAAGTGTGTTATTCAGGAGTGGCATTTGAGCTTGCACACTTTCAGATTTGTTTCTCTTTTTTGGTATGGGGCTATACCTTTCTTGTTTTCACAATCTGCCCTCTTTTCTTTCTTTCACTGTTTTATTATTTTTTGATTTTTATAACTTTTGAATGCAATGGTGGGTGAAGTATTTATAATGAGAAAAAGATAAAAAGGATTTCAGAGCATAACATGGATCAAGAGAAGTAATGCTTAAGCATCCTGCCATTGACAGGACCCCCAAACAATTATGCTCCATTCAACTCCTGCAAGAAAAATGCATTGTTACCAGCAGCTGAATGAATAGAGTAAGGGCCAAGCCATAAGTTGTCAAATTTTCCATGCTTGCCCTTTTCTTCCCTCTTTGAGTCCCACTTTAAAACTTTGTCCCCAATTTTGAAATTGTTGGCCTTTGTTCTTTTGTCAAAAAGATTTTTAATGCTGATCTGTTTCTGCAATGCTTTGTTATAAACTTCCTCTATGGTTTGCTGAAGATGGATGGTCTGATTTATTCTTCTGATCATGTCATTATCTTCAGTTGGCAACTCTTGAATCAACTTCATTACTGGTAGACCAAGGCTGTTTGGAAAAATTGCATCAGTACCATACACCAGCTGAAAAGGTGACATGCCAATAGATTTCTTCAAAGTCAATCTGTCAGCCCACAGTGCATGAACTAGCTTTGTGTGCCAAGACTTTTTATTGTCCTCCAACAGTTTCTTTATTATGTTCACTAAACCTTTGTTTGAGGATTCTGCAATTCCATTACCTTGAGGGTAATAGGTCGTGGAATGTCCCAATGTTATCTGATATCTGTGACATAATTCAACCATCTTCTTTGATCCAAATGCTGCTGCATTATCAATGATGATCATGGTAGGACGTAGGACAACCAAATCTGGAGAGAATGTTAGTCTCAATGAATTTTATAATAACAGAGTCATTGGCTTGCCTACAAGGAATGGCTTCTATCCATTTAGTGAAGTAGTCTATGGCAGTAAGAATCCATCTATGCTGGGCAGAAGATGGTGGATGGATTTCTCTTATGAAGTCAAGTCCCCACTGTTGAAAAGGGGCTTCAACAGTGATTGGATGCAGAGGCAGGGGTAGCAGTTTTATTTTGCCTTCAAAAAGTTGACATTTATGACATGCAATGATATTTTTGTGTATATCAGGAAAAAGAGTAGGCCAATAGAAACCAGCCCTCAAAATTTTGTTGGCTGTTGTCTTCCAGTATAAATGACCTCCACACTCTCCTTCATGGAACTCGTGCTTAACCTTCTCTGCATCAAACTCAGGCAAACATTTAAGCAATAGACCACTTGCATTTTTCCAATAAAGACATTTATCTATAATGCAATAGTTTACAACTTTCAATTTTAGGAATCTTGGCTTTGTTTTTGTCAAAATAGGAGGTGTATTTAAATTAAGAAAAACATAAACAATATCAACATACCAAGAGGAATTCATAAAATGGTTTTCAACAATGGGAGTTGAGACTTCCTCTTGATCATCTGAAGCATTAATCATATTAATATCAAGAACTTCAAAATTGGATTCAGCCATTAATCTAGCTAGACCTTGGCCTTTGATGAGTTTAGTGGGTTTTATCTCTAAGTCATATTTAAGGATAACAACGATCCACTTACCTCTCTTACCATCTGGGTCCTGTGTTAGAATGTCTTTAACAACTGAGTTTGGGAAAAAGGAAATGATGTGTGAGTGAAGGATGTATACTCTGAAGTCTTTTAAAGCTTTAACCAAAGAAAAAGCTTGCTTCTCCATAATGTTATACTTCAGAGGGGCATCTCTCAATGCCTTGCTAAATAATGCAATAGGCTGCTCTTGTCCTTGTGGATTTTTCTGTAAAAGGACAGCAACTATGGTATGTTCTGATGCACACGAAAAAATATAAAAATCTTTTGAAAAATCAGGACTTATTAGAATCGGTGTTTTGGTTAACGATTGTTTCACCACTCAAAAGACTTCTTTGCTTCCAAGGTCCATTTTACCCCTTGCTCCTTCTTCAACATGTTTGTGATATTCCTAAGGAGCTCAGCCAAGTTGGGAATGAACCTCCTCAAAAAGTTAATCTTCCCAATGAAATATGCAACTCCTTGATGTTCTGAGGATGAGAGATTTGCAATATGGCCTCAATCCTCTTTGGATCTATCTTAATACCCTCTTCTGAAATGATGTGCCCAAGAAGTTTACCTTCTTGGAGACCGAATATTGTCTTCTTAGGGTTTAAAGATATCCCAAACTTCCTGCATTTCTCAAAATTTTTTCTCAAATGTTCTAAGTGCTCTTCTTCTGTTTTTGAAAACACAGTGACATCATCAAGGTATATAATGATGAAGTAGCCCAATTCTTCCGAGAATGTTATGTCCATGGCTCTTTGAAAAGTTGCTCCAGCATTCATTAGACCAAAGGGCATTTTCACATACATGAAAGTGCCCCATGGTGTAGTAAAGGCTGTCTTTAATTGATCAGCAGGGTGAACTAAGATCTGATTGTACCCTGAATATCCATCCAGCAAAGAAATTCTTCTAGACCCTACCACCCTTTGTAAAATATGATCCATCTTGGGTAAAGGGTAGTTATATTTCAATGAAGCTTTTTTTATGTCTCTAAAGTCTATACAAAGCCTGATCTCTCCAGTATTATTCCTAACTGACACCAGGTTAGACACCCACTCAGAATATCTCATAGGGACAATAATACCAACATCATACATTTTCATGATCTCCTTCTGAACCAAAGGAAGCTGAACAGGGTTTATTCTACGCAGTTTCTGTTTGAATGGCTTTTGGTTTTCTTTGAGGGGAATTTTGTGTTGTATTATTTCAGTGTCATAGGACTTAAGATCTTCGTAACTCCACGCAAAAACATCAGAAAACTCTTTAAACAACTCTATGTATTTGATTTTAATGTGAGATGGTAAAGTTTTAGACAGTTTAATCATTTTTGGTTTAAGTTCACTGCCTATATTGCACTCTTCCACTTCAGTCTCTACAGGTTCCAGTTTTGGATTTTTGGCCACATCTTTAAGATCAAACAACTCTTCTAAAGGCGCTAGACCGCTTGGAAAACTTTCATCTTTAGAGTGCAGAGTTTCTAACTCCTCTGTTTCTAACTCTGCAGTCATTTCATTTTTGTTTTTAAGTTTTCTATTCAGAAGATTAATGTTGACAAGCTCAGGAGACAACTCTTCTTCACCAAGAAAAATTTCTTCACTGCAGTCTGTATCATAGTCTGAGTCCGAACTGTTTAGTTCGAATTCATTTCTAAATTGCATGAAGTCTTCTATTTGTTTGTCATTGTCAAACACCTGCCAATACTTCTCATTATCAGGCACAGCTGGTCTAAATTTTATCTGAGTTGTGCAGTCTTTGGTGTTATATGGAGTTAAGCATGCTCTAGCTGCAAAGGCTAAATTGTGGGCTGCAATATTTCTTTTTCTTGGGACAAAAAACAGTTTGGACTCCCCAAATTTTTTCAAAAGGTCCATGACATCGTTTCGATAGGCTCTAAGTCTGGGATGATTTGCGTTATACTCCCCATTGACCTCCCTAATGACTAACTCTGAATCCCCATACACATTGATTCTTGTGGCTTCTAACTTTTTCAATAAATGTAAGCCTAAGAGAAGGGATTCATATTCTGCTATGTTATTGGAACACTGAAATTTTAGTTTGCAGGAAATGCTTTCTATGTGGTTGTTTTCAGTGTTAGTAATCCAGACACCTGCACCAGCATTGTTCTTAGTGCATGACCCATCAAAATACATACTCCATAGAGGACCATTTTCGGTTTCTCCTTGGTTAGTGTCCTCTTTAACTAACATGCTCAAGGGTTGTTGTGAAATCTCATCACTTAGTTGTATTTTTTTTGATTCCCCAAGATTTTCGTTTACTTGGGGGTTGTTTTCTTGATTGTGAGTGTTCAAAAGTAATGGAAACCTAACTTGTAGCTCAAGATCTTTGTTTGGTTTGCTATTGTCTTCAAATGCAACAAACTGTTTTGACACTTTTGCGTTATGTTGCTCCTCCTCCCTATCGGCCATTAATCCTGTTAAAGTGACTTGTTCACTAAGTCTTCCCTCGTTAAACATGATAAAATAATCAAGGCCTATATTTACAAAATATAGAGGAGATTTTTGTGGTCTATCTTGACTTGTAACTATGTATTTCATATGGGACTCCCTGTAAAGTCTTCTATTCTGATTGAAAACATGAATAGTCCCATAGGTCATGTCCATTTGCATTGTCCCTTGTAACTTAGCCGCCCAAGATCTCGATAATAGCATTCCATATTTTGGGGGCAGATCAGCCACAACAATATCCATGACTAAAAATTTGGCTGGAATTTGGGCTAAGTTAACACAGAGGTCTTTGATTAATCCTAAACATTTTACTCTGCTGGAATCAAAGGAGTAAATGTCTTTGTAAGGTCTGGTGATTTCTAGACCCAAGCTCTCCATTACAGCTTTTGGCATTAAATTATGAGAAGCCTCAGAATCATGCATAGCGTTGTGCAAAATCTTGTCATGAATGTTTAAAATCACATAAAAGGGAGGAACAGGTCCCTCTTGATACATACCTTCAATCTTAGGACCAAAAATCAGCTTTGGTTGGTCATCATTAAGATTGACTGTGTCCTCATTTTCTTCTATTTTTAAAGCCTTCAAAATTTGGGTCTTATATACATGTTGGGCAGCTAACTCAGTCAAGGGAACATAGATTTTGATCTTAGAAATTTCTTGCTCCAGGTTGAAAGGAATTTGACTCTTTAAAGTGCTAGTTTCAGCCTTATTAGCTGTCATTCTATCAGCAACATGGGTTTGATGATTTGTTCTATTTATACTTGATAAAATTGTTTTCACAGGAGTACTAGCTGAAGTGTTAGTACTACTAATGCCTGCACTCTGTTTTTCATTGTTTTGAGTGCCTTTCTCTTTACCTTTATCAGAATTTTCAGCAACTGTTTTGTCCTTTTGTTTGACCATTTTATGCTTGGTTGCAGTGTTGTTTTGCGAAGATTTATCAGAGGTTTTGGTGTTGGGAGTTTGTTGACTGGTTTTGCTTCTAAGGTCATATTCTCTTTGAGACTCTATGATGACATTTTCCATGTCTTGATAATAACTTTCATCATCATCTCTTTGGTCATCATAAGGTGTATAAAGACCTTGTTTTCTATCATAATGAGCTTCAAAGTCATCATCCTCTACCCAAAACATGTTGATATCATCTTCCTCTGTTATTTCATCCATTTCCTCAACCTCACTTACATAGTTTTGATGAAAGGGAGGAGTGATCTGTTGATCATCTTCCCTAGGCCTGTTTGGAGGTTGATTCCTTCTAAAATTCTCGTTTTGGTTCTGGTTTCTATTTTGAGGAGCAGTTTGATTTTGGCTTGCTTGTGCTCTCTTAATTATGCTCATCTCTTTCATCATCTCTTCCATCATTTTCTCCATTTTTGAGTTGGAAGTAGAAGGTGTAGATTCCTCTCTAAATGACACTCTCTTCTCAGTTTTCATTCTTGCTCTTTTCTCCATCAAGTTGACTTCCACAGAAAGAGCACCCTTTTGCATCTCTTCAAGAGTTGCAAAATATATTTCCCTTAGCTGATAGGCCATCTCGGGGTCAAACCCTTCAGGAAAATTGCTTAAAGCTGAGCCTTGTGGAGGTTTTAGATATGGGGAAAGTGCATTATATACACTATTAAATCTGGTACAATAAGCTTGCACGCTTTCCCCAGTGTTTCTGTGGAGGTTCTTGTAATCAGAAAGGACTTGGAGAGGATTCTTCTTTACTTCCCATTTGTTTAAGAAAGTTTGATGGAAGGATTGGAGATCATTGATGCTATGGGGGGTTAAGCCTTTAAACCATTTTCTTACTCCCCCCCCTAAACTTTGAGCAAATAATCTAAGTTTGACAGAATCATCATCAATTTCATTTCTGTCAAAGTAGTCATTCATATTATCCACATGTTATGATGCAGTTGTAGCATTGCTAGCATCGACATATAGTGGAATCTTGGACTGATAGTCTTGTGGAAGATTGACTAATGGTGCAGGAAGGACTAAGGGAGCATACCATGTCGCCATGATATGTGCTGGGGGTGGATTTACAAGAGGTGGATTAACAAGAGGGAAAGTGGGCTGAAGTGGAGTGGTTTGAACAGTGGATGTAGGGTGAGCAAAAGTGGATGGAACAAAAATAGATTGCCGAGATGATATTGGATGAGAGACACCTAAGTTGTGAAGGAAATGTAAATCAGGAGGTGTTGTTTCTCTGCTACCAGGATATTCACTTGTCTATGGGGATGAAAGTGAAGACTTAGAGTCTAGCTGAATTATATCATCAAATGACCTAGTTCTAAATGGATTTACTAAGTCATCTTGTGATTGTTTTAGAGCTGTAAGATTGTCAGGAACTGAATTAGCTCTCAAGGGTGATTTGAAAACAGTTGATAATTTAATCCTAGGAGACTTCCTAAGGATACTTTCTGGGTTATCAACTAACTTAGGTGGATCAGGGTCAGGATAGGCTTTAGTGTGAATCTTTCTAGGAGCCACTATGCTATGTTTTTTAGACCCAAATAAACAAGAAAAGTTCAACCAGGTATGACAGTCTTTAAAAGGTTAACTTATCTGTTTACACGAATTTCAATCCTACAGTCCTCTAACTGAGTTTGACTAATGTTATGATGATAAGGGTTCTTCTCAGTGGAGTCTTAAGGTCTGTTCAGGATTGTGGAGTCGCCAAGTGGAAGTTTTCAGCTCTTTTCAGAGGTAAAAGGTTTTATGGTCCACCACCATGTTTATTTGATACCAATCTGAAATATTTTAGGTTTTCTGGGTTATTTTTTAGTTGTGTGGTTTCTAAGAATGTACTAGCTTTGTTTCAAAACTTAGCTATGGTTATGAGACAAAGAAAGTCTATTATTATGGCTAAGCCAGCTGATTTTTTAAGGTTAGATAAAGTCTTATGAGAATCCTAGGGTTTACCTAGTTTTTCACTGATTCAAGAAAGTTTTATCATGATTACCATTTATTGGTAGTGCTTGAAAAGGCTGCTTTTACTCACAATATTTTATGAAGTTTTTAAGGGAAGTATTCCCCAGCGGAGTCGCCAGAAATGTTAGTTGCTGGTGGCTCAGCTGGTTAATATAGAAAATTTTTAGTGAGTAAAGGGGTGTCTGAGGTATTTAAATTTTTGAACAAGAAAATCACTCAAGTCCCCAGCGGAGTCGCCAGAAATGTTAGGAATCTGTAATTAGCAATATTGGCAAAGTCTAATCACAGAAACAACATCATTTCAACCACTTTTGGATTCTAGGATCTAGCCCTCCTGAATCCAGAGAGGGATCTCTCTAATAAGTGCAAAGATGGATTTGTCTTTGGAGTTTTGGGGTAATAATATTAGGCTAGTTATGAAGGCCAAGGGTTTGTTTTGTTTTTGGATGGTTGAGCATGAATACTGTTTGAGGTGGAAAGTCCTAAGTGCAAAGAGTTTCAAAGGTGAGAAGTTGCAAGTGAATAGAACAGCTAGGCTAAAAAGATAGATATAACGCTGGTTTTTAGTCCATTGGGATATGGAGTCATAACGGGGCTTTAATTGAGAAACAACATCAAGAGTGATCCGAGGGGCAAGTCATCTACATCACAAGATTATTGAGATTAAAATGAGGGAATGGAAACAATAAAGTGTTGGAGAGGTGGAAACTGATAATAATTTCACAAAGGATTTATAGTCAGTCCAAACAAGAAAAGCCTCTTAAGTAACTGTTTAAAACCAACCAAGGACAGGGCTAACCATTGACTTCTTGGGCAAGTTTGTATTAAAGCAGCTTAATTGACAAACAATCCAGTAATCCACATAATTACCTTCAGAAAGTATGAAAACATATAAGAGAAGACAAAGTGTAACTTAAGATCAGATAAAGTACTTTTAAACCTAGTATGCTTTCATCCAACACCAAGGGAAACCTTCAGAATATACCTTTGGAGAATAGAAGCTAGAAACAGGGCGAACCATCACTTTTCTAGTCTAGATTTAATAAGAAAATAAGGAAAATAACTTTCAAGAACAATGTTTAAAGAAAACAGTAGGACGAGGGAACTCCAACATTCCTAACTGTTTATACTGTATTAAATCATTCTTAAATAAACAAATTGGAGGAAAACATTGAGATAAAGCTTATCGGTAAGAGAAGGGTACTGGTAAACAGTAAAAACTAACTCTATAAATGCTGCTATTTATCAGAGAATAGTGAACAATATGATGTACATAGAAGGAAAAAAATAACAAAGAAAGAGGCACTTCACCAGTGATATAGACCAGGATCCCAAGAAACAACTTGTTATTGATGTCAAACTAGTTACAGTACTCGGGTCCAATGTTTCAGTTCAGCAATCATCTTCACTATCCAGCCTAACAAGTCTAACACAAACAGAGCTTCAAGGGCCAGTGAACACTATCTACAATCAGAAGCTTAAGCTCAAATGTATTTCAAAGTTCTGTAACCAACTCAACCAACCCCTCTCTCATCTTCTGCAGAAGTATATATAGAAGAATAAGAAGGTGATATCTGATAAAAGATCTCCAATTACAATTAATACAGAATTAATGGCTTCTTGGCCTTTAGGGGGCTCAATGAAGAAACTTACAATAGGTGTCTTCTGTATTAAATTATTTACATAAAGTTTTAAGCTCGGTGGGAGCTTTTGTTGACCTTGGAGGTTCTGTGTGATGTCGGGGTTACTCCACAGATATTGTTTGCATTAATTTTCCCTGCATAAGTAACTCTCTCCCTGAGCTGAAGCGAATATCTTAATTTTATCAATAAATTCGGCCTCTGATTGAATACTTTGAGGCATAGGTGGCATTTCGGCAGCTGGGAAGAATCAATTTTCCTCAGAGGTGGCGGTGGAGGCTTTCTGTCGATAAAACACTTAAGATTTTTTTTTTTAACCATGTTTTTAATCGGGGATTAGGCTTTTGATAATAATTCTTAGCTGTAATCCCCACAAAACCTATCTTCAATCCTTTGCTTTCGTATGTTTTTGTTGTCGACATTGATACTCTTTGATTTGTGATTGACTTGCTGTGTTTTTCTAGTGTGCAGGGCTGCGCAGAGGCGATATGGCATCAATGCCTCATGAACCATTGATGATATGTGAATTTGAAACCTGCAAATGATTTTATTTTATGGATCAGAGGCGGGAGGATCGTCACCCTCTGCTTCTGAATTTTCTTCGGACATGGCAGAAAAAACCATTGAAAACCCTGCAAAATACAAAAAATATTATAAAATCCTGCATATATAGGTCTGCTGCTTCAGAAAGCACGTGGAAAGAGCAGGGCCGTTGGATGGCATCATCCAATAGTCAAGATTTTATCGGGGGAAAACAAAAGGAAGGCGGAAGAATAATTTAAATCAGAGCCGTCGATCGCGTAGAGATCAACGGTTGGGAGCGTAGGTGGAAAGTCAAAACGGAAAAAACGAGCGATGAATTTTGGGCTGTCAATCTGCATATCAGATCGACAGCGGAGATACGTTTAAATTCCATGCTGTAACCTGGTTATCACATGTGCATATTCGGTGAGCGATCGCTGTCCGATGGGCGGCCTCAGATCGGACGACGCGCACCAATATCGCGCCGGGTCCACGTCCGAAATTTAACGCGCGATGGACGGTGGTTTTGTGAATAGTGCCCAGGACATGCGTCGGCCAGCGTATGGAATCGCTGCTGATCGGGAAAAAACCACCCGCGCTCAAAAGTGGTGCGATGGATACCGCGTGGTTTTTGCGATGGTGAGTGGTTGGTGGGGACCACCGGGGAGATGGATTCTACACCGTCCGATATTCAGATTAGATCGACGGTGCGGAGTGATTTAAATTTTGCACCGATGGTAATTTATAAATATAATAAAAACGTTAAAATTATATAAAACCAAAGGTTTTACACCTCGGGCGGATATATTTAATATTCAAAATGGCTTGGCGCCCGATTGCGGGGCCACAGGTTATATGGAAAGCCATATGACCGGGGGATTGTGGATGAGGGCTAATAGGCATGGGGTAATGCAATAAGCGCTTAGAAGACTTAGCGCTCGGTCCTAGCACCTGGGCGTAAGGAGGGGGGGTTAAAGACTTAGCCCAAGGGGGCTTAAGTCTACAATACATAAAAATATGATTTTTATGGATTTTTGAATGATTTCAAATGTTTTGAGGGTTTGATAAGGCAAAGAAGGGGTATTTAAACCTTATCAAAGGGGTTTTGATGAAGGGGGAAGGGGGAAGACATGAAAAAGAAGGATTTCATGGGAGAAGGAAATGGCAAAGGTGAGGTTAGTTTTGGAAGAAGGGGAAAAGAGAAATGGTGCTTGCAGCAGTACCCTGGCCTGGAAATCTGCAGGATTTCTGAATGTAGAATAGGCACAGTAGTGCAAGGTTATGGACAGAGGCATGAGGCCTTCAAGAGTATTCAAGAGCCAACACTTTTTAGCAATAATATTTGTTCCTTGAAAGCTAAAAAACGTTTTAGCCACCTTTTACTATAACAAATTTATAGGTGGCTAACAGTACTTATGTTTTGTTGTCGAATCAACAAAGAATGGTCCACACACGTCTGTGTGAACTCTCTCAAGGATCCTCGAAGCTCGGTTATCCTTCTCATGAAAGGTGGCCTTTACATATTTTACCATAGTACATCCCTTGCATGTGTCTTACTACGCAAGTGTACTATTGGGAAGACCAGTAGAAATATCCTCCATGACTTTCAAGGCTCCATGGTGAAGATGGCCCAATCTCCTGTGCCATAATTCACCCTCATCCCGACTCACCACTTTGTCCACCTTGCCCATCAATGTTGTGCATCCATCTACATCTAGCTTGTAGAGATTCTTAACTCGAATCCCTATCTTCTTGGCTTGTCCTATTGTTTTGTGTTGTAGGAAATATTTTCCTTCACTAAAAACAACATCGTAGCCTCTATCCTCCAACATTGCAACTGAGACTAAATTTTTCTTCAAAACTGGTACATGCATTACATATTTAAATTGAAAGGGTTTACCTAACTGCCTCTGGAAGGTAATGGTAACAATCCTGGTAGCACTGTACCGCTCATCATCACCCATTTCAATATGCATCTAGATATCCTTCTCCTCCAAGCTATTGAAAAGTTCCTTGTCTCCCGTCATGTGAAAGGAAGCGCCACTATCCAAATACCACAAAGATCCCAATAAGCTTGACACCATGCATGCGATCAATGAGAAGTCAAGCTCAAATTACGAGGCCAAAGCCTCACCTGCTGCAGATCCTCCAACCTTCTTGTTCTTCTTATTTTGTGGACAATTAGTAGCATAATTCCCATGCTCGTGACAATGAAAACACTTCACCCTGGAAATATCCTGCTTATTTCCATATTTGGACTCGGATTTGGAATGGGATTTCTTCCCCTTCCCCTTATTTTCCTTGGTAGCCAAAGCACAATCTTCTTGATATTCATTCTTAGATGAAGATTGATCTCTGGTGTTCCGCTTGAACTCCTCCTGCACCAAATCTGACCACAGTCGTTCCCAATCTAGAAAATTTTCCCTTCCATTGACAGAGTCTTGATAACTGTGTCAAATATTGGGAAGCCCTAGGAGAGTCAAGCTCACCAAATCATCATCAACGACAGTTATACCAACACTCCCCATTTCATCCCGACATTGCACAAACTTTGTTATATATTTTGGTATGGAGTCGCCTTTCTCCTTCTTGATCTTTCTGAGTTTATCTTTGAGCGCCAATTTCCTATGGTCGGCGTTGCTTTGAAATAGATACGTCAAAGCCTTCCACATTTCATATGGTGTGGATTTCCCATGGAGGCTTGAGACAATGTGGTCTCGTACTCCCTCCAATAGGATCCTCCTCGCCTTTTCCACTTTCTTTTGCCATGCATCAAGATTTGAAACATCCGTCACAACGATTTTAGGAACATCATTGTCAATGAATGGGCCTTGAAGCCATTGTCTTTGAGTACTGCCTCCATCCTGTCCTTCCAAGAAATATAGTTTTAGCTTCCCTCAAGTGCATACTCAAACCTGAAGCCATTGAAATCCATTTCGATCCTGAATCAGCTGTAGCACCAAGAAGGTCTTTCTGCAAATTCGAATTCTATCCAGTCACAAACTCAACTCCTCCTTCACAATTGTGATTTCCTGTGTTCTGATACCATGTAGAATTTATAAAAAAATCATGTATATCATGGATTCAATCTGATCTAACAATGTACTAAAGTTAAATACTGAATTTATTCTACAAATAAATTGCAGAATGAAAAACACAATCGCTAATCACATGAAGCAAAGAAGAATCAATCAACCCACAACACGGAAAAATTCCTGGGGAAAGCTTGCTTCTCAAAACCCCACTATTCTCTATTGTATATTCAACATGGAATCATGAAACAATTACATACAACTCTTCTCATAAGAGCCCTCCTTTATTCAACTAATTGTCTCACACTGATCCAGACAAAATCGGGCCAATACTCAACCAATTCTCAGCCTGTCTTCAGCCTGCCTTGCTCATGCAATTCATGAGGAATGAAATCCCTATTCAAAAGGAATTTCAACCTTCATACACTGCGATAGTATCATGGGCACTCCAATGGGTGTTTGGTTGCATGGGTGCAACCTAATAATCCTACAAATGATAGTCAAATTCCCTTTCACCTAGATCTCAATTGGGCCTCCACTGCATCTTACATGCATGCAACTAATAATAGTAAATCCACAATTGCTTGTGAGATCACTAATTTTGAATTAATTAATATTTAATTCACTTGATATCTCACTAGTGCATCTAACAGTTACAACTAGCACAATTGAGTTTAACTCATTTAACTGAGTTAAACTGATTACAACCTGCATTAACTAATGCACCACTACACTTCGAACTCTGTTACAAATAGAATTACTCTGCATGCCTCACCAACTAACTTTAACTCAAAATTCATGAGATAACTGAGTTTATCACTCTTAGTTAACTATTACAAGTTATTTTGAGATTAGATTACATTTTATTGTCCATCTTAATTAAGGGATAACTAAAATAGACATGCACCAAATTTAGCATTGTGGTCCCACCCTAGTGTAGGTGATGCATGGACCTCCTGGTCCCACACTAGGCGTGGGTGCTGAAATTTATTGTTGAATCTCAACATTACAAAACTATCTTTTTAGCCCTAAGACAGTCCTCAACTAAGTCTGCACTCATGCCCAACACCCTACCTCCAAACATAGACCTTTCCACGCTACTCTTGACCTCAAAATCAGACTTGCCACCACGCTATCCTTGACCCTTTCCTTGCTTTGGCTAGCCTTCAGTTTCCGAGCTAAATCTTGGAGGAATGCCAAAAAAATGGATGCCTAAAACACATATCATCACCCTATTTTTATAGACGAAAGAGGGGCTTCAATGAATTAATGAAGAGACACACCTATTGGAGTAATTTACATCAAGCCTACATGACTTGGAAACCAATAATTAATTGAAAACTTCAAAAAATCATTTATCTCTAACAAAAATTCGTAATTGGATGATTCTCATTGCATTAGAATCGTCTCATCGAGCATTATCATCCTCATCCATCACATGTCAAAAATCCATCATAGTTTTTTCCCAAACATCGATGGGTACAAAACCTTACACTTGGGTTACAAGCCCACAATCTTCCCTTGTGGTGCTTTTACCTCCAAACCATGAACCCTAGGGCTTGGAGTGCCTCAAAAGCTACACAAATAAATAGTATCTTCCAGATTCAAAAACTGAGTAGGGGGAGAGGGAGATTATTTTTTATATTCAGGGATGGCCACAACTGGGCATAGAGATCAGGATAGGTTCGAGGGAGCCTCTTTTTCATCTGGAAGGGGACGATATCCTTCCTACTAGATGAATTTGGTTTGAAGACCTATGCAAAAAATGTTTGTTGGAAATACTAATAGATACAGATCAACTTTGAGAGTACATGAAAGAGACAACAAAGGAAAAGCAAATGCTATTTGATGTTATCTGAGACCATATAGTCTCACATATATTGGAAAAGAATACGACCAAGGAGATGTGGGATGGTCTTGATGAAATATATTATAATCCTTCTGAGAATAGGAATATATTCCTGCAGGATAAACTTAGAAACATGAGGATGCAGAAGGGTGAAGGAATAGATCACTTCCTCATCAGGATTCAGGAAACCCATGATTAACTTGCAACCAATTGGGAGGCGCCTCAACTAGCAGAGCTTTTACGTTTAACACTTAACAATGACTCATAGTAGTGGCAAGTGTTTTTCCAAAGTATCTATGACCAAGGCACATTGCCTATATGGGACATGATGTGGCCAGAAATACAACAGGAGGAGATGAGGCGAGCTCTTGTAAAGAGATCCATCAAAGGAAGAAACAACAAGGGTTCAAAGGATGAGAAGGAAGAGGAGAATGTGGCCCTTGCATCAAAGGGTCCCAGTCAGGGGCAGGCGAAGAAAAAGAAGAAGGACCTATCTAAGGTCAAGTGATTTAGGTGTGGTGATTTTGGCCACTAAAATACTCAGAGTCATCTCAAGAACAAGGACAAGCAGACGAAGCAGGACCAGGCATAAATGTTTTTGGATATAGACAAGCTATCCTGCAGGCTAGAGGAATATTTCACCATCTTTGCATCTATAACTCCAAGAGTGAGGTGGGGAAATATGGAGTTATATTCCTAGAGTTGCAGAATATGGAAAGGGTCTATTGAGGTGTCCTAATATTGGATCATTATCTTGATACAAGGGCCCATAGTATTTAGTAATGGGATGGATAAGTGTTAGTGATGTTGGAAATACTGAGAGGGGGGTGAATCAATATTTCTTTTCAATTGTTAATTATTTCCAGTTAGATTCTTCACAATTAAAGACAGAGAGATATATATATAATAATGATATTAAGAATTAAAGAGAACTTCAATCCCTTTTTAATAATAGTATACAATAGATGAGAGAAGGGCACCAACCATTTTAATGTAACATGCACCAACCTGTTTTCCAAGCACCAACTTGGACTTTGATGAGGCTCCGACCTCTAGGGCTTCGAACCTATCTTCTCAAGGCACCAACCTTGTGTTTAGGGGCACCTACCCCAAGGACACCAATCCCTCAGTCTTCCTTTTAATAGAAAATGTGTGATGTACTTACTTGACTGTCATCAACAAGATTCTTCACTGTACTTTGTCCATCATGTGACTTCAATAATCCTCACATAAGTCTGAGCCTTCACCAAGGTGAAATCCACCGCAAGGATAACATTCCTCTACAATGTTCACTATTCGAGTCAAGAAACACAATCCAACCACCTTTTTATAGGTTCACAATCACAGGTTTCCCAACTGTTGATTTTTTGCAGTGTATTAGTCTAAGTTTGAAGGAGGTCTGAGGCTACAACTGAGCATGAAGTAGCTTTATCTCTGGTTCGAGAGTAAGGTTGTTGTAGCTCTATAATTCAATGTCTGAGGTGCAATCCTTTAAGTGACCAAGTCTGAAATAACACTTTTAATAGATCCAAGGTGTTGTAGTATTGTTTGAGTTGTTGTATTATGGTCTGAGCTCCACAATTACATGTCTGAGATACTGTAGGATAGTCTAAGCTCCACAACCTCAGGTCCAAAGTGCTGTAGGATAGTCAACAAGTCTCCCACAGAATTTGTTACTGCCCATCAATAGATTAGTGACCGTTTACCACAGGTGGCTAAAAAAATATAATCTGTTGTCCGAGTTTGAGGAATAATAACCCAAACAATATGCTTTTTAAGTCCTCCTCGGCCTTAGTTCACAAGATGTGAACTCTCCTCAATGTTCTATGTTTCTCGGATGTTCTTCACCGAATTGTTGACCATAAATGAATGAACGCAGATTTATATATAATGGTTTGTCCCTATGAAGAGACACATCCATTGGAAGAAAGGCCGACATTATATGAATGCATAGGTTGACTTGATTGCAAATATATATATTTTTTATCTTAAAAATTCAATTTCTTACAAACTAATGGGAGTTTCGGGGCAAGTATGAGCTTGTTGGAAAGAGGGAAAATCCTCTTTAATATGGTCTAGGACGCATTGTGAAAGGATGCCTCCAAGGTGTCTAAATTTATTTTTCTTTGTGACTGTTTATAAAATTTTAGTGCAGAAGGTGATTGGGACAGTAAGAGAACATTAGAACTTCTTCATCATGGTGTGTCTTCCATGTCATCATATGTCATAGTGCAACATATATCAATCTTCCATTAAAAGAGCTCATCAAGAGAGCTTATATTCCATCAATGAAAATTATTGACCAACAATCTCCCCCTTTGTCATTGATGGAAATATTATAGAATTATCTCCCCCTTTGACATCAATGGCAAATGGGGTGCCCAAGTACTCCCCCTGTCATGCCGCTCCCCCTGACATGCTGCTTGATTTAATGTGATGCAAGAGCAATGACCCCCATCTTTTGGCGAAGATACTCAAATTCTTCTCGTGGAAGGAGTTTTGTAAAGATATCCGCAATTTTCTCTTTTGTATTGACGTATTCCAACCTGATATTGTGTTCAGCAACTTGTTCACGGAGAAAGTGGTATTTGATTGGAATATGTTTGGTTCTTGAGTGCATCACCAGATTCTTTGAAAGACTAATGGCGCTAGTATTTTCACAAAAAATAGTAATTGGTTGCTTAGTTTCTATGTTGACATCCTTCAAGGCTTCCTTCATCCATAGAATTTGTGTACAACATTCAGCAACAACTATATATTCGGCTTCAGTTGTAGAAAGGGATATAGATGATTGCTTTTAGCTGAGCCAAGATACAAGACAATCTCCCATAAAGAATGCATTTCCAATGGTACTTTTTCGATCATCCACACTTCCAGCCCAATCAACATCAGAATAAGCAGTCACAATAAGAGTTGAACTCCTAGGATACCAAAGACCGAAATCAGTCGTTCCTTTCAGATATCTGAGAATTCTTTTCACAACTGCTAGATGGGATTATTTAGGACTTGACTGAAATATCGCTACCATTCCTACTGCTTGCATAATATCTGGACTTGTAGCAGTTAAGTATAGGAGAGCTCCAATTATTGACCTGTAAAGAGTTGCATCTATTTGGGAGGTATTATCATCTTTGCTTAATTTACAATCTGTGGTCATTGGTGTGCTCATAGGTGCGCAATCTTCCATCCCATATCTTTTAAGCATGTATTTAAGATATTTTGTTTGAGATATAAACATGCCTGCAGAGATTTGAGATATTTGTAGCCCAAGAAAGTAAGACAACTCACTAATCATTGACATCTCGAATTTTTTGGACATATTTAGAGAAAATTCATGGCTCATTTCTTCATCATTGCTAGCAAAGATTAGATCATCGACGTAAAAAAGAGTGGTCAGAAGTTTTTACTTGTCCATATTCATGTAGATATTTCTACCTACCACTCCCTTTTTGAAACCTTCTTGTTGCAGATAGTGATCCAAATTTTCATACCATGCTCTAGGGGCTTGTTTTAATCCATACAAGGCCTTTTTTAGTTTGCATACAAGGTCTTTTCCTTCAACAAGATCAAATCCTTCTGGTTGTTCCATGTAAACTTCCTCCTTGAGATATCCATTCAGGAATGCTGATTTTACATCCATTTGATAAACCTTGAATCCTTTTGAGCAAGTAAATTCTAGAAACATTCTTATGGCTTCCATTCGAGCTACTGGTGCAACGGTTTCTTCGAAGTCAATTCCTTCGATTTGCGAGTATACTTTGTAGACAAGTCTGGCTTTATTTTTGATGATTTTTCCATCTTCATTCATCTTGTTTTTGAATACCCATTTTGTTCCAATTATATTTTTATCTTTTGGGCGAGGTACCAGTTCCCAAGTCTCATTTTTTTCGATTTGAGACATTTCTTCTTCCATGGCCTTTATCCAATGAGGATCTTTGCTTGCTTGAGAAAAATTTTCAGGTTCTATTAAAGATAATAGAGCCACATCATATTTTCTAGGGGTGCTTATCATCCTTCTTCGAGTTTGGATTCCTTCATCTATATTTCCGATGACCTGTTCTTCTGGATGATATCTTTGAACAAACTTGATCTTGGAGGGAGTTTGTGAAGATTCATTTTGAGGTTCTTCATTCTCCTCTTCTTTTTCAGGTTCTTCTTCTTCACTTTGTTCAAAGAAAGGCTCAACTTCATGATCTTCAACTCCTTTTTCTGGAAGGCCTTCATCAATATTTACATCAGTTCTTTCCACTATTCTTTGTAGACAATAGTTGTAACATTTGCAAGATTTTCTCCTAGTGGAGTTGTTGGATGGATAAATCGATCTTGCGGACAAGATCGATCTCCCTAGTATCAGAAGATAGTCTAGCAACAAACAGAAAATTAAATCTATCTTTCTCTAGATATATCACGATTTATAAGTAAATGATACAAAGGTGTTACGATCCTACCTCGATCCAAAGCTTGTTTGTAGTAGTCGTCTTTCAGTCGCTCGGAAGAGTTATCTTCGAAGATCTGCAATCACAAACAAACAAAAAACAAATATCACTTGCATAGCATATATTCATAAATCATATCTATTATGGTGATCAAGGAATCCATAAAATAAAAAATCAAATGACAGCTTATTGAGAAAAAACAAACTTATTTGTATTAACTTTGAAATAGTGAAGAACCTTACAACCTTTTCAGCCTTGATGTTGAACAGGTCCTCCCGGGGTTCGAAGCAGGAATTTCCTCTACTTTGACAGGTCTTGCACTCTTCCAAACGAGATACATGTAGGTATGTAATCTTTTCTCATAAAATCTCAGCTAAAGGAGTCTAAGTTCCAACAACACTTTACCTCAAATAACAATAAAGCTTGAACTCCCTTTGAGGCTGCCCAAGGCCTCTTTTTATAGTGCAAAAGAGGAGGTTATAGTTCCACCTATGAAGGGATAGAATCCTCCTTCAAAGAGATAAGCTCCTCACATCAAGGGGTTAGCTCCTTAAGGCATGGGATACATGAACCTGAAAAGAGCGGTTCTACCACCGCAAGATTCCTTCCAGAGGCTTCTAGAAATGAATGAAAGTGAGTTTTTTGAGTTTAATTGCTCCTTTTTAATCTTTTACAGGGGTCTGAACTCTTAACACAGAGAAAGTGTGGTCAGGTACGTAGGAGACATGACCATTAGGTGCGGGACCGCAGGTAAGACAAAGAGAAAGTGCGACACCAGAGTTTTAGAGATTTTTGAGAGCTTTTCTCTTATTTTTAAGGCTTGACATGAGGAACTGATGTTTTAGACTTGTAAAGGAGGAAAGTATGAGTGATAATGAGCTCATACATATAGCATAATGTCAAGGTGACAATTTTGAGTGCAACAGATTTCCCCCTAAAGTGAAAAGTCTGTAATAGATGAAGATAGAGTCTGTCATGTATGAAGAGTGAAGTAATTTATCATTTCAAGGATCATCCCGTGGACACCCAAGTCGGAACCTGTAAAAACATTCAATGCAATATATATATATATATATATATATATATATATATATATATGTAGACATATCATCGCTGAGGTAGGCATTCCCATACTGAGATCAAAACTAACTAGAAAACTGACTTAAACTGTTCTAATACAGGAATGATTTTTCAATACATCAACAATATAGACATGTGTAGACACAGTATGGATGTAGCCATATGTTTATGAATAGTTCGCTGTATAAATGAATAAAAAAATTCCTCACAGCCTGGATGGCAGAAACTAGATCCAGGGTTTTGATTTCCGCTTCTCGAACTAGTATGATTATATCCATGTGAATGAATGTGTCGAAGTCGAACATGGTAGAAACCACTTGATTACCAGTTAATAATGTGAACTGTTAACAAGTGTGAGAGTAACCACCAGTAATGTCAATGGCCCTCAAAGTACTCAGTAAAATCCATGAAATGTGAATGAATGAGCTGAAGTCGAACATATCACGAAATCATTCGATCGAAGGTTAATGATGCAACCTGTCGTCGAAGGTGAGAAACCTGCCATTGAGGCATGCAGATTTCAAGGTACTGACAATTCCTAGATCAAATTCCTAGATAATGAGCTGTCGTCGATAGAAAGTGATCCGTCGTAGGCAAGCCCACAACAAGAAATCATAGATCAAGTTTTGAAGAAATATATTGGCAAGGACTGACTCAGGGATGGTAAAAATGGAAAACAAATATTTTGCAGATGAATGGTTTGTTTGAACTGTCCTCTTGAACACATAACGACACTGCAGATGGCTTGGTGACAATTGACCCAAAGCTAATACCCAGAAATCGGCTGAAGAATTTCAATATGGTTTGATTAACTGTTAGGAAAAGGATTTTCCCAACCCAGGTGAACAAAAGTGTCGTGTTCAAGAGTGGTTAACGGTTTTAGAATAATCAAAATGTAACAAACAGGTTCGTTTTTCTCTCTTTTCCCCCACCATTTCTGGCAAGTACCTCTTTTATTTTTGACAAGCTTGAGGAGGATAACATTTTCTTGTTTATAAGCTCATCCTTCAAATGAGTCCAACTTATTTTAAAATTTGAACCCTAAGAAGGAGTGGTCCATTCCTGTTTTAAAAATTGAACAGGTCCTTTACTGTTAAATTTTAACGAGTCCAGTATAGGAGAAACTCGGTGTTTTTCAATTTTAGGGAGTCAAAAGAAAAAACTTAAGAAAACTCCATGGGTGTAATTTTTCGTAATTTTAGTCTCTCAAGCCCGAAAAAGGATAAAATAATGTGGGAGAGAACTCTATTGACCGTAATTAGTCAATGCATACCTTTTTTGTAAATATTCCATTTCAGTTCGTAAAAGGGGTAAAATTATACTGAAAGGATGATCATTCATTTATTTTAACGAGTTCGAATAATCAAGTGTTCGAAAATCTTTTCAATTTTCGAGAGTCTAAAAAAGGCTTAAAAGAGGACTCCAATTTTTTGCTTTTTCGTAAATTTTTGAAAGAGTCTGAAAAAGTAATAAAAGTATGCTCTTTGTTGAAAAACGATCAATTTTCCCGAAAAATCCAATTTTATGGACAAAAACTCGAAACATTACACATACCTGTTTAAGATAAATAAAAATGCTTTCAAAAATTACCTTTTTAAAGTGAAAAATAAACAAATTAAAAATTCATTTATTCGAAAAAACTTATAAAAAGTGCTTTTCTAACTTCATTTTTACCATTTGAGTTCAGAGTGGAAAGTGAGAGCTTTTGGGTAAAAAAGTTCCTGTGAAGATTTTGGAAAATCCGTCCGTCAGAATCGGAAACCGTCAGCTCCAGGTAATCCACGTACTCCTTAATTTGCATTCCATCCGTTTATATTTTTTTTTAGGCTTTAAATTTCATTTTTTAAGGAAAAATAGGTTTAAAAAATCGCTTGCGGGGGTCTGCAGATGCAATATGCGGGTCCTCCGGACCTAGAATTTTTTATATAAAGAAAAAAGTCATGGGTTCACACCTATTGCATAGGGCCCATACGTTCCTATGCACTGTGTGTGAGCAAAGGGTGCGGACCTCGCGAAATGAATTTTAAAACTTAAATTTCTCAATTTTCGCCAAAATTTTTCAAACAAGTTTGTTCTAATATGTCTCTTTGTGTATTGTAGGACATTCAAAATGCTTACTTGGTGAGAACGCGAGCACGATGATGTAGATGACGTCACAATGAATCATATGCCTACAATGAAGGCATTGAGAGCATGCAGATTTTACAAGTTTTGGGCCATACAGGGCATGAGGGCCCAAGTAGACCTCCTGACATGTCTAGTAAACAAATGGGACACTCAGGACCAGTTTTTTGTGATAGGAGGCCACCGGCTCGAAATTGAGCCAGAGGATTTATATTTTTTGACTGGTTTGTCCAAGAGGGGTGAACAATTATCTCTATTTGGGACTACGCTAGGTGGCCAGTCTGTCGCTAGTCTTCGACTAGAGTTTTGCGATGATCGAGCAGACCCCAAGGATAAATGGATTGATATTAAAACTATCATCTGACCTGAGCTTAAATTCATTGCATTCACTGTCACTAGACTGTGCAGGAGTGTAGCATTGCATATGGCTACTGAATCCTAGATGCGGATTGCAGTAGATTGTTTTCGAGGCACCATATTCAACTGGTGCGAAGCAGTATTGGCCAATGTGAAAGGCCAACTGACCAGAGTAAAAAATGGAAAGTTAAACAAATTTGGTTACGGATCCATTGTGGTTACATTTTCTTTGGAGAGGATTCCCTTACTAGCTCCGAAGCACATTCCTGTCGACGCTGGTCGACCTCAAGAGCCCAGGATGGTTCGTTGGGTTGCTTTGATGGCCTGCCACAATGAGGGTGGGGAGATTGTGACATTTCCTTCTACATATTTTCATTGGTTGGAATGCCAAATTTTTGTTATTGAGGACTTTCCTTACACCGGGATGGACTTCCGCGGTGACCGAGACATGGCTCTTCCAACAGGAGAACAGTGGGATGATTTAGGTAAAAACCATTTTAAACATTTTCTAAGTTCTATTTTTTTTTTTGTATTTTAATCGTTCAAAAATAATAATCGAAAGTTTAAATGCAGACGTGGGCCCATGACGACTAGCCTCTCTCTAGCCTTATGAGAGGAGACACCCAGCTGCAGCAGTACCAGCCCCACAGGGCCAATCAGCAGAGATCCTTACCGACTTGGAGCATCATTTAGAGCGCTTGACACTAGATATTCTAGAAACTAATATAGATGATATTCCACTTATGTTACAGAGATATGTGATTGGGGTTCCAGGACCTTTTATGAGGTTCCTGTGTAGGGTGGCCCGAGTAGTAGTTTCTTATCGTGATCATCACCAGGGATAGGATGAGCGATTTTGTAAAGTCATGACATTTTCTACTTTTTGTATTATTATTTTTGCCGATCTTAAGGTGTTTTTCAACCTATGATCGAAGACGATGTATATTTTGGAACACATTTCTATGCTATGATATATCATTATTACCAGCTATGTTCTATAACATGTTATCGAATGTTGTGTAATTTACTATTTTGATTATTGCAAATGTCTATTTATCATACTAGAAGCAACTGCATCTGCTAATGTATTTAAATGTCTTGGAATATGCTGATATTCAATGTAATCAAATTCACGTTCCAAGAGACGAACTCTCAAAAATAACCGTAATAACACTGGATTTCTAATGGCATAAACCTTGTTAAGCTGTAATACAACGAGTTTAGAATCCAACCTAACAATCAAACTCCGAATTCCAAACGATATGGATTCAGATAATAATTCAATCACTGCACTATACTCTGCAATGTTATTCGTTGTTTGACCGACGATTACCCCATGCATAGATACTAACTCATCAGAGGGTGAATAGATAATCCAAGCTACGGAAGAAATGTTCCATGTACTACGACAAGCACCATCAGCAAAACCAATGTATGTTTGAAGAGACGTCGACATCTGCAATATCAAGAGTAAAAACCAGATAAGCAGGAATAATGATAAGAGCACACTCTAAACTAGGCACGCTTTTCTAATCTAATACACACCAATAGTAAAGAAACTAATCTAACAAAAATCTCCACTCAGAATTTAAGCATAATATCTCTTCAGATAAAGCCCATTTCTGGGTTTATCTAAGGAGACCCCATCAAAATCTATCAGTTCATAGTCCCCTTTTGCCAGCTTTTGCTTAAAAATGAAAGGACCATGCCACATAGGTACAAATTTTCCAGCCCCTAGCTTATCGTTCGCTTGATCATATACTAAAACTAGGTCTCCTTCTGAAAAATTACGAGGTGTAAAATTTCTGTCGTACTAAGCTTTCATTCGTTTTGCATGAGTCTCATTTGATAATGCAGCAGTGTGTCGATTATCATCTAGCTGAGCTAAGTACAAAAAATGTTTCTCTTCTTCAGAAGTAGCTGGGAGTAATTCTATGGCTAATTTTAATGACGAAATTTCGCATTCAATAGGTAACACAACTTCCAAACCGTAAACCAGTTGAAAAGGTGTGAAACCAGTTGATGTTTTTACTGAGGTCCGATATGCCCAAAGTGATAAAAATAGCATGGTATGCCAATTCGACTTATGAATACCAATGATTCGTTTAATCATAGTGACTAAAACTTTATTGATAGCTTCAACCAGACCATTAGCCCATGGGTAATATGGAGTAGAACTATCGTGGCGCAGGCCAAGTTGATATGTCAGTTCAGTCATCATGATATTTCGAAAATGACTTCCATGATCCGTAATGATATCTTGAGGAACATTGAATCTAGCAATTATATGATTGAATACGAAAGTTGCAGTAGTCTTGCCGCTTGCCGAAAATGTAGGCATCCCCTCGGCCCACCTAGTAAAATAATCTACCGCTAGGATAATATACGCATGCCCCCCGACCGAGTGAGGGTTACATGTAATAAATTCAATACCCCACTTTGCGAAAGGATTGACAACAATTATAGGATGAAGAGGAGCGGGTGGTGCACACATTTTACGATCAAAGATCTGAAAATTGTGGCATTTCTGGATTGCATAGATACAATCTTTGAATAAGGACGACCAGAAATAACCAGCGCATAATATCTTTGGGCTGTGGCATACCCAGACATATGACCGCCACATGCTCCAGAATGACAGTCATTTAGAACCTTCTCAGCTTCTTCATGAGTAAGACAGCGTCGGAAAACAAAATCCACTCCACGATGATAGAGTGTATCACCAATAATATTGTATTGTTGGGATTGGAAACATATTTTCCATTGCTGAAATTGTGAGATTTTAGGCCGAAAATATTGGGTTTGGAGATAAATAATAATATCCCGATACCATGGATCAAGAGTACTGATAAGAAACAAGGATTCGTTCACAATGGGCTGCTCTTCCACAGTTTCAGTATCAGTAGACGGGAAATCACACATCAGTTCAGCAAAAACCAAAGACTTCTTTACCTTGGATTTTTCAAATTCCAAGTCAAATTCCTGTAGGATAATTATCCATTTTGAATACTTGCCCCCTAGAAATTGTTTGGTCAAGATATACATCATGGGGTTACAGTCAGAAATCATTAGGTTTTGCGTAATAATATGTAGTGACGAAATCTTTGGACAACTTGGACAACTGCCAAGGCTAGTTTCTCCACATGCGAATATTTTATCTTAGTCAGATGCAGATTTCGACTAAGATAGTAAATCACATTTTCATTGTTGAATTCATCTTCCTGAACTAAAACCGTCCCAATGGTGGAATGAGAAGCGACGAGGTACAAAAAATAATCCTGGTTGTAATTGGGAGGATGCAATAACGGTGCATGGGTCAACGCGTGTTTGAGTGCATCAAAATATTGATCATCGATCTCATCCCAAAAGAATGGAACATTTTTTTTAACAACTTGGTAAAACCCTTTGTAAACTCGGCGTAGTTAGGAATGAAACGATGTAAAAAGTTTGCTTTCCCTTGCAAACTTTGGAGTTGGCGAAGAGTTGAAGGAGGAGGTAGATTGACGATAGCTTCCACCTTCGATGGATCGACACAAATGCCTGCTTTTGAAACGACAAATCCAGTAAGCGACCCGATTCTACACAGAAAACACATTTGTGTGGATTCAGGCGAATTTGATAATTCCTACATATCATAATGATAGCTCGTAAATGAGTGAGATGATCGAATCTATGCGATGAATGGACAGGTAAATCATCGAGATAAGGCTGCACAATGTGCTTGATGTCATGAAATGCGTAAGACATAGCCCTTTGAAAAGTTGCCCCAACATTCTTCAATCCAAAGGGTAGTTTACAATAAGCAAATGTTCCCCACAGACAAATGAATGTTGTTTTAGGTTGATCAGCAGGGAGTATGTTGATTTTATTGTAACCGGAAAAACCATCCATAAAGGAGAACATTTCACTACCAGCACAATCATCAATAATTTGATCGATATAAGGGGTTGGATAATTGTCTTTAGGACAAGCTCGATTAATATCCCTATAGTTGATACATACTCTTATCGTTCCTTGTTTTTTATTGACAGCAACAATATTCGATACCCAATCGGTTAAAGGAATTGGATAAATGAAACCTGCAGGAAGTAATTTCTCAACTTCGGCTTTGATAACAACAACTTTTCTCGGATGTATTTGACGTAAACATTGTCGGACATGTTTAGCATCTAGGTAAGTCTTAATTTCATTGACAACAATTGATGGATTGATTCCTGGCATTTATTCATATGACCAGGAAAACACGTCACGAAATTCTTGAAATAGGGCTTTATAAGTTTGGATTTCATCGTTCGTATAGGAAGCACTTATATGAATGTTTTCAATAATTCTTGGCTTAACTGAAATGTCAATAGGAACCGTTCGAGAGATATTTTCCAAATTTAACTCAGAATTAGAATTTTGTAATGGATTCTGTGGTTCTTTGACATAATCAGTAGTAAAAATAGAAGAGAAATCATTTTCAAAATGATCAAGCTCAGGTAAAAACGAAGATAGGTGATGTAGATCGTCCCATGGTAAATCATCAATAGACAAGAGTTCACGAATCTGTTCATCAGTATGAACAAGATTAGGAAATGTTGTTGTAGCTAAGCTAGATATAGAAAGTGATTCCTCATGGATCACATTCATTGGATCATTTTTGGTTGAAGAAGGATTATAAAATTATTGTACAGCCTGATATGCAATTTCAAAGGGACTCAAAGGCATCGCGCCATCAAATTAATCCACCTCAGAATCGAAAGGTACGATCCAAGGATCATCAAAAGTAACTGTATTCGATGAAATCATATGAATATTTGCGATATGAGGCGATACGTTAGGAGCATGAAAGGAAAAAGTTCCCAGTAAACCGGAATCTTTAATCAAACCTACGCCGACATCCTTGTAAGGGATTGTCGTTTTATCGATGTGCTGGATAGTTTCTGTAGAGGCTGGATCGGATGAGAAATAAGTCAGCTGGTCTATTGTAACGATATTTAATTTATGTGGAAACTTGATAAGCCGAAAAACCGATGAAACAAAAACAGTCATAGGATAAGACCAACTGCGACCCATGAGAAGGTTGTAGTCTAGAGTGGCTTCAACCACTTCCACATCTATATTTACTGTTTTTCCTTCTACCTCTATAGGTAAATTCTACAAAATAACAAAAGGATGGAACCCTCAGCCATCAAAAGATTTTAGAATTGTCGGAGACTGATTGAGTTTAGGAGAACCAAGTGATTTCCAACACTGGATCGGCATAATACATGTAGAAGCCCCTTCATCAATTACAGTCCAAAAGACGGGTCTGTTTTTGACTAACACTGGAATCTAGAAAGCCATTTGATGGGGTAGGTGAGGTATATTGTTCTCTAAATCGAAGATTATTAGGTTTGAATCCTGAATATCGACAGCTCCTATTGCAGACAATAGTAATTTACACTGTGCTAGGCACGATTGCGGCACTTCCAAAGCCGACATTGCTGAAGGGGAAATAGCTAAGTCCTCAACAATGTTGTAATTCTGAGCAGCTCTCGCATGTGGATTGAAAGCTAATTTACGAAGTACACCTTTAGCAGGTAGTTTGATTACTAAGTCTGAGTTGGGTTTCTCGATCTGTAGCGGATCAGAAACAGGAGGAGGTGTAGTTGATGTGTTTGAATTAGAAGATTCTGCTTCTTTACCATCAACAAGATTTTTACTACCATAATCTTGCGATCGCGTCGCAATCCTGACATGAGACATCATCATAACGGGTTCTTCTGAGGCGTTTGAGGTAGAACCAACCATCTTACTATCTTGAGTAGGAAAAGGATCCTTCAAGACAACAGGCTATTGAGAACCTTTAACGAATTTCGAAACCTCTGCTCGATGTGGGCATTATTTGGTAAAATGATCCTTGTCACAAATGAAACAAGGATAGCGAGGTTTGCATTTTTCGTCAGTAGATTCATTTTTATCTGTTTTACCTTTTGATTTTTGTTTGTTCTTACTCTTCCCCTTATTTTTACTGCCAGATTTAGATTTGGTCGTAGATGACTCTACGACATGGATGTTGGCAGAAAATTCAGTGGAAGAATCTCCTTTCAGGGAATCAGGTAAAGTTATTATAGGAGAATAATTATTTGAAGATTTCTTCTTGCTTTTATTACTAACTGAACCAATCATACCATCAGCAGCATGAGACCCTGAAGGAGCTGCAGTTATTTGATAGTTTTTTGGAAGATCAGGGATTTTTTCATGTAAAGTACCTGACTGCATATAAACGAGGTCAAGGTACTGAGCCTGAGCAATGAATTTCTCTTCAGCAAAAACTCTTCCCTTAGCTACATCTTCAGTGATTTTGGGTAATAATGATTTAATGAACCATTCCGCCAAAATTTGATCTGGAATGAAAACTTTCACTAAACGCCTTCTACGTCGCCATTCGTGAATATGATCAGAAATATATGTGGATGTGGATTATTTTAGTGAAGTCAATAGTTCCATGCCATTGTCATATCTGAAAAGAAACTGAAAATGAGTTAAGAAAGTAGTTACTAACTGATTGAAATTATTAAAAGAGCCTTGTGGTAACTCAATGTACCATTTGGCAGCAAGACCAATAAGAGTTCGTTGAAAAAGGCGTAACCAAATTGAATCATCAATTATCGAATTAGACGCACACCAGAGGTGATAAGTCATAATGTTATTGGATGGATCCACTCCTGACATGATGGATGAAGGATAATATCCTCTAGGTGTAGGATGAAATGGAATTCGAGGTGGTGAAAAACTAAGACCCGGGTTTTCTAGAAAATCTGTCAATGATAAATACCAATCGTCACTTCTAAAAGGACTGTAGAATATGGATTCACGCTCCCTAAGTTTCAAAGTCTGTTGGTTTTTGGGAAGAGTTGTTACGTCTTCGTCTGGACCGGCAAGTTCTTCAATAGATATGAGGTCAGAAGGAAGATTTTCAGTAATGATATTTCTTACCCTAGGTGAGCCAGGATCACTAGAAGTTGGAGTAACATACCCTGAAGATGGTTCAAAAACAACAAGTTCAGTGTTAGGCTCAGAAATTTCAGGTTCTTCAGCCAATTCACTGGAAGGAGAAATAATTCCAGTAACTTCAGAAACTGAAATTGGCTCTTGAATATGCTTTGTTGTTTGTATTTGATAATTAGGATGAATAATTATAGATGAATCTCCAGCTTCTGTTGATCTAATTCTACTGCCACTAGGTGATACTAGAGCTCGCAGCCCTTCAAGTTGGCCTGGTGTATACTCAGGGGGCTTCCCTTGAAGTCTACGGGTCTGTCTCGGTAATTCTGCCATGATTGAATATTAATTAATCACACTCAAACAAAGAAAATTTCAATAAAAACACCTAAAGTCTCTAAAGGAACAAACAGCTGAATCACACGCCTAAAAAATCTAAGAGTTCAAACCACGCACAAATAGTAACTTCCCGTACTAAAAACACTAGTTGGTGATGAAATCCAACTTAGTAGAAGTTTAATACAGAAAGGGCGGTTGGAACAATTACCTCGACAACCTGCTTAATGAAACAGACTGGCACAAGTTTCTTCACAAAACCATCTCGAGTGAAGAGAACCCCCTAGAGAGTCCGAGTGAGTCTAGTCGACGTCTGCTCCAGGTAAAGTGAGATCTTTCCTTCACCATCACCTTAGGAAATAATCTTAAGTTTATGGACACTAAGGTTACCAACAATAATAAATACAACTGGAAGAACAGTCTACGATCTGATTCTATGCGTAAGGGCAGAGTAACAAAGTTCAATCTCCTTGAAGGCTCCTCGACATGGTCAATCCGAGATTTACCAACAAGTGACCCCAAGCTCCTCGATAATGGTTAATCCGAGGTTTACCATTTGTAATGCGCGCAGATCTTCTATCTTTCCTAATGAAACAGAATTGATTGTCTCAAAGGTTCGGACATGATCTCGTGATTAAATCCTTTAAGAGAAGCTTCCCAGAATGTACCAATGACAATTGGATTTATTTCCTACCGCAAGATTTATCTACTTGTTTGTTTTTACTATCTTGGAGAGTTAATTACTCCCTACTCCAAGATACTAGCCTAAGCTATATTGGTGATAAGAGCACTAGAAATAGAAAAATTTACTAGATCAATTTTAATTAAGTGTTGTTTTTATGGGTTTTTCTTTAAGTCAATAGGTATGGAAATGAAACTTTGATGGTGTGAAGACTCGACTCCAAACACACTAAAAAAATGCACCTAAAATGATAAGCAATTCGTTTTTCTTTCAATGAAGTCTAGCTAAAGAAAGAGTTCGAGAAATGCAATTTCTTAAGAGACAATTCTTTCTTTCAACATGAAGAATAAATGAAAAGAAAATATTTTTGTTTTTCAATAAGAACTCAAAATGAGACAAACAATCAATGCTCACAATAAATCCCTTTCACTTTCAAAACTCGAAACTACAAAAAACAACTTTTCTTTCAAAAGAGATCTACAAGTTCTAGAAAAGCACTCAAAACTATGAAAAACTAATTTTGATATCTAAAAACTTCGAAAATATAATTGAATAAAAGCTTCAATTTTTTTTTCAGAATGTTTTTCTTAGTTGTTCAGTAAACTAAGGATTCATTTGCATAGAATAAAAAACAAATCAAAAAACATCCAGATATGTTTTCTTTTGTAAAAATGAAATTCAGAACTTATAACAAAGTTTGTTCAAATATTTGCAAAGAGAAAACTAGATCTATTCCTCAAAAAGGATGGATTTCGCAACCAAGTCAGACTCATCAAGAAGATAAAAAGACACCAGTGTGATCTAAGGTATTTCGAGCTTCTAATCTTTGAGTCACTACAGAGAGAAAGTGAAAACCACTCCAAGTATGCAAAACTTCTAGAAAATCACTCAAAACAAAAATACTATTGGAACTCACTCACAAGAGATTTTTGACAGGAAAAATATAGATCTGGGTAGACACTAAGAGTCCTAAATCAAATCTAAACTGAAACTGGAAGAAGAAATATGAAGTTTTTCAAAAATTTTAACAGGGTCCGCAGGCTCCAAAGGCAACAGGTGCGGTCCCACATTGGTTACTTGAGGAAAGTGCGAATATGCCCACACTGTGTGCAAAGATAAAGTGCGGTCCCCAGAAAATTTCAAGAAAAACACAAAATACTTCAAAAATTTTCAAAGAAAAGTAAAACTAAGCTACCCAAGCGAGTATTCATCAATCAAAAACCAAAAAAAACCATTTTCTCAAGTCAAAATAAAATAAAAACCAAAAATCCAATTCTTTCCCCAGCAGAGTCGCCAATTTTTTGGCCGGATAAATCGATCTTGTGGACGAGATCGATCTCCCTAGTATCAGAAGATAGTCTACCAACAAACAGACAATTAAATCTATCTTTCTCTAGATATATCACGATTTATAAGTAAATGCTACAAAGGTGTTACGATCCTACCTCGATCCACGCTTGTTTGTAGTAGTTGTCCTTCAATCGCCCGGAAGAGTTATCTTCGAAGATCTGCAATCAAAAACAAACAAACATCAAATAGCACTTGCATAGCATATATTCATAAATCATATCTATTATGGTGATCAAGGAATCCATAAAATAAACAATCAAATGACAGCTTATTGAAAAAAACAAAATTATTTGTATTAACTTTGAAATAGTGGAAGAACCTTACAACCTTTTCAGCCTTGATGTTGAACAGGTCCTCCCAGGGTCCGAAGCAGGAATTTCCTCTACTTTGACAGGTCTTGCACTCTTCCAACCGAGATACATGCAGGTATGTAATATTTCCTCATAAAATCTCAGCTAAAGGAGTCTAAGTTCCAACAACACTTTACCTCAAATAACACTAAATCTTGAACTCCCTTTGAGGCTACCCAAGGCCTCTTTTTATAGTGAAAAAGAGGAGGTTACAGTTCCACCTATGAAGGGATAGAATCCTCCTTCAAATGGATAAGCTCCTCACATCAAGGGGTTATCTCCTTAAGGCATGGGATACATGAACCTGAAAAGAGAAGTTCTACCACCGCAAGATTCCTTCCAGAGGCTTCTAGAAATGACTGAAAGTGAGTTTTTTGAGTTTACTTGCGCCTTTTTAATCTTTTACAAGGGTCCACACTCTTAACACAGAGAAAGTGCGGTCAGGTACGAAGGAGACATGACCATTAGGTGCGGGACCGCAGGTAAGACAAAGAGAAAGTGCGACACCAGAGTTTTAGAGATTTTTGAGAGCTTTTCTCTTATTTTTAAGGCTTGACATGAGGAACTGATGTTTTAGACTTGCAAAGGAGGAAAGTATGAGTGATAATGAGCTCATACAGATAGAAAAATTTCAAGGTGAAAATTTTGAGTGCAACAGGAGTATCCAAGAAATATTCCTTCGTCAACTCTTGAATCAAATTTACCTAGTGAGTCATCATTTATTTTTATGAAACATTTGCTTCCAAAAACCCTGAAATATTTTACTAAAGCAGGTCTTCCTTTCCATAATTCATAAGGAGTCTTTTCATTATTTGGTCTTAGTTGAGTTCAATTTAAGGTGTAAACTGTGGTGCCAACTGCTTCTCTTCAAAATTTTGGTTGCAAATCGGCTGGTAGTAGCATTTTCCTTGCCATTTCTTGAATGGTTCGGTTCCTTCTTTCAACTAATCCATTTTGCCGGGGTGTCCTAGCAGTAGAGTGTTCTCTTTCGATTCCATGCTCTTTACAAAATTTATCGAACTCTTTTGAGGTGAATTATCCTCCTCTATCTGTTCTAAGACATTTAATCTTAGAATATTTCTCATTCTCAATGAGAGCCTTAATATTTTTAAAACATTCAAATGCTTCGGATTTATATTTTATGAAATATATCCACATCATTCTAGTATAGTCATCAACAAATAGAGAAAAGTACCTTTCACCCCGAAGAGCTAGAGTTCTAGTTGGCCCACACGAATCTGAATGAATAATTTCCAAAGGTTTTGTTGTTGAGAACTCCTTAGTTTTGTGGCTAGTTCTGGTTTGCTTTCCATGTTGGCATGGGCCACATACAACTTGATTTGGTTTGCACATTTTTGGAATATCCCTTACTGCATTAATTTTTCTGATGTTGACTAGGTTATCAAAACTTGTATGCCCCAATCGCTTGTGCCATAACCAACTTTCATCTGTTTTACTTAAGTAACATTTACCTTCTTGGATTCTACTGAGAATGTTACAAACATTATCTGGTGTTCTTACTCCTTTCGCCACAAGCTCTCTTGAGGAAGAGTCTCTGATTTCACAATTTTTTGTACTAAAGACAACATTATGTCCTTGGTCACAAATCTGGCTGACACTTAAGAGATTGTGTTTGAGCCCTTCTACTAGCAAGGTATTTTGAGCCTTTCCTAGTCCATTGACAAGGGTAGCAGTCCCTTTTCCAGTGATTTTAGCAGATCCACTTCCAAAGGATACATTTCCATTTTTCTTGTTCAATGAGATAAACTTCTTTTGGTCAACTGTCATATGTCTCGAGCATCCACTATCCACGAAATGATGATTTTCTTCACTATGAGCACATAGAGCTAGGCCACATTTATCAGTTTTGAGATTTTCATTTTTAGCTTTTTCCATTTTTAGAGGGAATTTTTGTTCATTATGATCATAATCATTACATAATGAGCAAGACGGATCAAACTTAGCCAAAGGATCAAAGGAATTGTAAGTTTTTATTTTTTCTTGCTCTTTAGGCCCACACAGTTGGTTTGGTTGATTATTCAATCTTGGTGCTTCATTCTTATGAGACTTGCAATGCTTAGCTTGATGCCCAAAGTTTTTACAATTGTAACAATGCCCAAGAAAAATAGTTTGATACCTGTTGTAGTATCCATAGCTTGAATCAACATTCTTCCTTGGAGTTGCTCTTTCAAATCTTGGTTTTTAGATGTGACCTTTTTCCTGAGATGATTTTTCTTATTTTGGATGGAAAGAGAGTACATCAGCATAACTTCTGGCATTATTCTTCGTACTTGATGATTCTCCTTTGAAACCAATTCCAGACTTGTCATGTTGAAGTCTTCAAGTGTTAAGAATGTTGTCAAGAGTTAGAGAGCTTTTCCAACTCCTTTTCATTTGCTCCAATTCCTTTCTTAGGGACACTATTTTAGCTTCACGTTTTTCACAGATATCATCCTTCTCTTTTAACTTGATGTTCAAGAAGTCTTCCCTTCTTTTTGCTTCCTTTCTTTCTATTTTGAGAGAAATTATCTTCTTTTGTAGATTCTCATTTTATTTAATGGCACTCATTAGCAAACTATCCATGTTTCTTTCATCTTCTATTTCTGAGTCATCATCATTTGTAAATGCCATGAATAGCATTTCTTTTCTTCCAACATAATTACTTTCCTCATCTGATTCATCATCGCTTTCTTTGTACTAATGCACATTTCTAGTTGAATTCCTCTTTATGACTACAAATTAATCTTCATCAGACTCATCTTGTTTAGAGAAGAATTTCTTTTTATTAAACCCTTTCTTCTTGTACATCATTCTTTTAGAGTCCTTTTCATCATCACTATCATGTGTATGAGGAAATTTTGCAGCGTAATGACCTATTCTTCCACAATTGAAACAAATAAGAGGGTAATTACCTTTTAGCTTAGATACCCTTTTTAGTCTTCGTAAAAATTGAGCTAACTCGTTTTCAGTATTTGATTCACCACTGTTGTAATTCCATCCTTTTCCTTCTTTTGTAGATTTTGATGCTTTGAAAGCTGCTTCTTTGAAATTTGGGATCCCTTTCCTCATCTCATAGGAAATAAGAATTCCATGAAGTTCATACATCTTGAGAGTATCTAGGTCCTTCATTTCTTCTATGGCACTTACTTTGGAGTTGAATTTGTCAGGAAGTGATCTCAAGATTTTTTGAACTATGGTGCTTTCTTCAATATTTTCCCCTAGTCCTTTAAGAGAGTTAACCACTTCAAATACTCTGAGGAAGTATGCTGCAATATATTATTCATCATCAATTTTCAGAATTTCTAATTGTCTTCTATAGGTTTGAAGCTTTGCCTTCTTAACTTTGGAGTCCCCATCACATAGCGAAACCAATTTATCCCACACTTCTTTGGCTGAGTCACAGTTCATGACTTTCGTAAATTTTGAATCGGTGATTCCACTAGTGATGGAATTTAAAGCTTTGGCATTAGCAATGTAGGCTTTTCTTTTATTTGGATCAGTTGGAAGACTGGTGGGAGCTTTGTATCCATCCAAAACAGAGTGCCATACTTCAGGGCCAAGAGACATTAGATAGTAGGACATCCGCTTTTTCCAGAAACTAAAATTTGTTCCATCAAAGATAGGAAGTCTCCCTATTGCTTCCATGTTCTTCATTGTGCATAAGAATCCTTATTCCAGCTGTTAGGCTGATAATGAAGAAGCTGGCTCTGAAACCAATTGTTGGAAATACAGAGAGGGGGGTGAATCAATATTTATTTTCAATTGTTAATTATTGCCAGTTAGATCCTTTACAATTAAAGACAGAGAGATATATATAATAATGATATTAAGAATTAAAGAGAACGTCAATCCATTTTTAATAATAGTATACAATAGATGAGAGAAGGGCACCAACCCTTTTAATGAAATAGGCACCAACCTATTTTCCAAGCACCAACTTGCACTTTGATGAGGCTTTGACCTCTAGGGCTTCGATCCTATCTTCTCAAGGCACCAACCTTGTCTTTAGGGGCACCTACCCCAAGGACACCAATCCCTCAGTCTTATTTTTAATAGAAAATGTGTGATGTACTTACTTGACTGTCATCAACAAGATTCTTCACTGTTATTTCTTCACTGTAATTTGTCCATCATGTGACTTCAATAGTCCTCACATAAGTCTGAGCCTTCACCAAGGTGCAATCCACCGCAAGGACAACATTCCTCTACAATGTTCACTGTTCGAGTCAAGAAACACAATCCAACCACCTTTTTATAGGTTCACAATCACAGGTTTCCTAACTGTTGATTTGTTGCAGTGTATTAGTCTAACTTTGAAGGAGGTCCGAGGCTACAACTGAGCATGAAGTAGCTTTATCTCAGGTTCGAGAGTAAGGTTGTTGTAGCTCTATAATTCAATGTATGAGGTGCAATACTTTAAGTGACCGAGTCTGAAAATGAGTTTTAAATAACACTTTCAATAGATCTGAGGTGCTGTAGTATTGTTTGAGTTGTTGTATTATGGTATGAGCTCCACAATTACAGGTCCGAGATACTGTAGGACAGTCTAAGCTCCACAACCTCAGGTCCAAAGTGTTGTAGGATAGTCAACAAGTCTCCCATAGAATTTGTTACTACCCATCAATAGATTAGTGACCGTTTACCATAGGTGGCTAAACAAAGATAATATGTTGTCTGAGCTTGAGGAAGAATAACCCAAACAATATGCTTTTTAAGTCCTCCTCGGCCTTAGTTCACAAGATGTGAACTCTCCTCAATGTTATGTGTTTCTTGGATGTTATTCAGCAAATTGCTGACGAGAAATGAATGAATGCAGATTTATATATATAGTGGTATGTCCCTATGAAGATACACATCCATTGGAAGAAAGGCCGACATTATATGACTGCATAGGTCGGCTTGACTGCAAATATATATATATTTTTATCTTAAAAATTAAATTCCTTACAAACTAATGGGAGTTTCAGGGCAAGTAAGAGCGTGTTGGAAAAAGGGAAAAATCCTCTTTAATATGGTCTAGGAATAATTGTGAAAGGATGCGTCCAAGGTGTCTAAATTTATTTTTCTTTGTGACTGTTGATAAAATTTTAGTGCAGAAGGTGATTAGGACAGTAAGAGATCATTAGAGCTTATTCATCATGGTGTGACTTCCATGTCATCATATGTCATAGTGCAACATCTATCAATATTCCATTAAGAGAGCTCATCAAGAGAGCTTATATTCCATCAATGACAATTATTGACCAACAAGTGATGCAGTCAGATTACAGAGTGACAATTGCAAACTAGTTGCAGTCAAGTCCCGAGGTGCATAGAGTAGTGTTGACAAAAGAGTAGGAGGCTTAGTAGCAGAGTTAGAAGCAACACAGATTCTAAGTGAAAAGTGCATATGCTATTAGTAGTCATATGATCAAGAGACAGACACAACACAAAGACACAACTGATTCAATATTTTGGATGCTTCTCAATTTCATTATTTGCAGTTGTAGCAACAAAAAATGAGAGGGAGTTGTAGTGCAGATGCATAGTTGGAAACAATATAAAAATGTGATTAGTAGCAAAGATGAAACATTAGAGTTTCATAGTGGTTGGTGGGCATAGGAAGTAAGCCACAGTGGCTAGGCATCAACATCGTATAGAGTGTGATACAAAAATAGTGTGTTGGAGCAGTTCAACATTAGAACACATTCCTCACTAAGAGGGAGTGTTAGTTTTTTGTAGCATTGGAGGTTTTCTAGTCTTGAAACTTTGTGGGGAGGCTAAAACTTAGGGTTTCTCCATAACCCAAAAATCATTTCTGTAAATTCCACCTTGAAGTGTCTTAATTAGCTTATTAGCATATTTTAAATATTTCCTAAGTCTAAACTTAGGAAAAGTGGTTAATTAATCAATTTTAATTGAGAAAGGTGTGAATCATCTAGAAACTCACATGGATTGATCCATAAATGATTTTAGCCATCGATTATGTTTTAATCTTAGCTATTGGAGTCCTAACTAGAGAATATAAGACGAGGTTGATGGGTAGATGGAGGACACACACTTGAGATCAATTTCCTTGGGTAGTTCGACTTTCAAAGAGAAGAAACATTTTCTAGAAGAGTTTGAGCTACAGAAGGGAAGAAAAGACATAGATGTGTAGGTAAAATGATCTGAAGGACGTTTTCCAGTTCCAAAAAGGCAAAAGAAAGAGGCTGAGTTATTTCTAGTGAGGTTGCGCAGAGGTTTGCACATGAAGCTTTAGAGGGGAATTCGATTTAGCTATTGGGAAATTTATTAAGAATCCAGAGGCCAGGAAAGTCTTCCAGAAGGCTAAAACATCATTTCCAGCAGCAAAGAAAAGAAAAACGACTTGATCAGAGGCAGTTTTGGGCTAGATGTCAAAGGGTCTGTGAAATCATTGTGCAAAGTCCTGTTCAAGGGGTCCAGGAGGACATTTTTCTTAAGACGAGTTGTGTCGAGGTTGCTTGTGGAGGAAGGGAAATTAATTCAGATAATTTTGACCATATTTTCTTGCTGCGAATAGCCAATTTTCAACATTCATATTGTACTCATATTATTTCACTGCTACTTAATAATAAAAAACCTCAACTGCTACACATGTTTTCCCAAGTTGGGTTTTTTTCTGGGGAATTTCGTCCAAAAATAAATGTGTCATAATTTTGTGTGCATGCTAGTATTTTCTTATTTCGAGTTTATCTTCTGCAATATTTTTTATTTGTGAAGATTGCAATTTGATTAATTCGCCGTTTCCATAGAAATAAACTAAAAAAATTAATTTATCAATTAGTAAGAATTAATTCCAGTTGCTACAATAGAATTCCAGTAGTGAAATTTTCACACACCTTGCTTTGATACCATGTTGAGAAATCACTACATGTAGATATTTAGGGTTTGATTCCTCTTTTCTTGATAATTACTTGTGATTTATGTTGGCTTCTCTTTCTTAAATAATATGTTATCTTTCATCAAGAAATTAAAAAATTAATATGTATGAAGATATCAATAACAAGGAACACTAAATATAGGCACTCAACCAAGGAAAAACCCCTATATAAGGGAAAACCCAGTGAAACTCTTCCACTAGAAGATTCAAATCAATATGAGACAATCCAAGAGCCTTTTGACATAGACAAAGACTGCCTATAATCACCAAGTTTTCCCTTCCTTCAAGTAGATGTATTATGAAAAATACTCCAAGGGTTAGATCTGCAGATGTAACTTCAATCCAAAATTTCAACCCCCCAGCTACATAATTTCAAACCTGCAACTAATTCATAATTTTTTCCCCAAACTACTCGTCTAGAAACCCCATAATACTTCACACATATGAGAGAGATATGCCCAAAACTTCGAGTTTGTTTCTTCCTTAAATTAGGTATTCTTCTTCTGCAATTCCCTCTCTTTTTCATCCTCTTTCTCTTATATATTGAACCTATGAGCGTGTGCTTCAAAATGAGTCAAGATGCCTCTATTTATACTGATTCTACTGGGTCAGATAGTCCTAATCTAGGCCGAATTCATCAGGACTAGGATGACCTGATGAGGAGGTGAAAAATGACACTTTTGAGTAAAAAATAAATTTCTTTACACGATACAAATTCCCAAGAAGGGTCTAATAAATGTGACAAAGAATATTTTGACTCATGACAGCCTAGAAGCCTTTAATGGAGGCTAATGACCTAGAAAATAAATAAAAGAGAATGAAACCCCTGTTTCAATTTTTTTTTTTTCTTTTACAATAATTTTTTCTTTAACAATTGAAACTTATGCAACCCATGATCTCAACCAATATTGTGGCTTATTTAAATTCATATTTTCACATTGACCTACTTATGGATTTTTTGGTTTTTATTTTTTGCTATTACTAATTTTGATATCGCCCCAAGGGTGACATATATCATGTTTTAATAGGTTGAATACTATTACATATATATATTTATCCCATTACGTATACGTTCAACCCCATATCCCCCCCCCTAGTTCATATCATATACATTTGACCCAATATATTCCCCTCTTAGGGTCGTATACCATGCACAACTTTTACACTCTCTAATGACATCCATTGCTTATTATACAACCTCATGCTATGTATTTATTCTCCTATGGCTCAAATGACATTGTGCAAATTTTTTGGTCTCTTCCATCATATCTTTAACCGAGCTTTAGCTTACATTCCTCCACATTTTTTGCTATGTGTTATATTATTTACACAACTACTTGTACATGTTTTACGTTGTGTTGAGGGTAGTGGGGGGGTCATGGTGGGGATGAAACACCCATCCAATTTATTTGTGTTATTTTTTGCGTCTGTTTTTGGCACACATTTTTCTCCTTTGGTGGTTTTGTGGCGCATGGTGTTTTATCCCATGGTTTTGTAGTTTCAGTTATGTAACTACAATTGTATTCTAATATAGGGTAAATGGATTAATGCTTTATGGAATGGATGTTGTAGGATATATATATATATATATATATATATATTGAAAATATTTATGGTTTTATTGGTTTAGGTTTCCAGGGTAAAATATTTGTGTTAATGTGTGTGTTTTCCGTTGCATCTTTTTTATTTTTATTATGAATATGTTCGTAGCAATTAACTATACATGATTAAAAATTGTATTTGGTATCAGAGCTAGGTTTGGTTGCAAAGAGTTTCTTTTTTGGCTAAGGGGTTTTGCTCGAGCCAGTTGTAGACTCTATGACAATGGGAAATTTACAGTATCGTTTTTTGTGGTGAAAGGAAATGACGATTAATTCAAAGATAAATATAGAGAAATTAAATGGGTAGATTTTTGAGCTATGGAAGCTCAAAGTTTAAGATCTATTGGTGGACAAAGATCAATGGATCATTATGGATCTAGGCATCACACCAACAAGGATGTAGATGGAAGATTGGACCAAGTTGGATCGAAAGGAAAATAACACAATACAATAGCGTCTCTTAGTTTCATTATTGCCGATTGTTTTAGGATAATATATAACAAAGGGATTGTAGAACAAGTTAGGGAATTTGTATTAGTCTAGTTCCTTGATGAACAAATTGTTCCTATGGAAAAAGTTGTATATCCTGAGCATGAAGGATGGAGTCTCTATGAAAAAGCATCTAAAAGTTGTTAATATTATGGTAAGTTGGTTATTATTTGTTGATATTAATATTTTAGATAAATATAAGGGCATTACCTTTTTTTTTTCTTTACCAAACTTGTGGGATAGTTTGGTTGTTGCGATAGGTTGCAATGCATCTACTTTAAGTTTCGATAATATAGTCTCATCCTTATTATCAGAGGAGATGAGATGGGTATATATGGAAATTTAGAACAAAAATTCCTTGTTTATATGAGGATTTTCCCAGAATAGAAATACAAATAAGTCCTCAAGTGGGATAGCGAAATCGAGAAGAAGATATAAATCTCTAGGAATTTTGTAAAGGTATGTTAAATATGCAAAAAATAAGGGCATTACAAGAAAGACTATAAATCCAAAATTGCTAAGAAAGAGAAGGGATCTGATGATGCTCCTTCTATAGAAGAAAACACATCCTCAAATGGATGGGATGTGTATTTGGATTCTCTAAGTACACAAGTAGATGATGAGGCATGAATAGTCGAATTAGGCACATCCTTTTATATGATTCCTCATAGGAAGTGGTTTTGTGTTGGAAATACCGAGAGGGGGGTGAATCAATATTTCATTAATTTCAATTTTTTTTCACTTTATTCCTTTGAAGTCTCATCACATAATTAATAATTAGTCTTAAGCATGACCACAAAGATTAAAGTGAAAATCCAAATTTTAAGAGAAACATTTGAATGTGTTTCAAACAATCTTGAATTTATTACAATCACCAGTGAGGAGACGAATCATCTATACGAAACAAATTACAAAAATTGTAGGCTCCAACCTATCAAGAATATGAGGACACCAATCGTTAGTAAGCACCAACTTATAACTATTCAAGAGACAACATCTAGGCTTGGAATATGTTCAAAGAAAATTTTCCCTCTTGACAGCTTGTACACAACTTAGTATCTCTAAGGCCTCCAACTAGTACACAACCTCCAAAAGGTTTATAAAATATCCTATAACCAAGAATACAACTCGACCTCCAATAAGTATATAAATAAATCTTCAACATGGCTAAAATCGACTTCCAATAGGGCTAAAATTCTACCTCTAGCAAGACTGAAACTTGGCCTCCAGAAAAGTTGAAACTCAAACTCCAATAGGGCTAAAATTTGGTCTCCAATAGGGATGAAACTTGGCCTCTATATTAGACCATGATTTTTCCTCCTTCAAAATAGAGCCAAAAACATTCCCAAAAGGTGTTCCAAATTTTTTTTACTGCCTAGGTAGGGCAACGAATATATCCCAAAAAAATTCCTCCAACTCGACTAGATTTCAACTTTACTTATTTTCCCTTTGGTTCATAAGGTATGAAACTCAGACCTTCTCCTTCACTAACCTACAAAAAACCAATTTGTTTGAGTGTGTGACTAGAAAATATCCTTCCCATGCCTATTTATAATGCATTTGGGGTATAGACTGGACCAACTTGTCCATTAGCTAGGATGACTTTTGTAACTGGTAGAATGTATGATTAATATTCAAAAAATCATTTCTGCTCAACTGTGAGGAATTAGACGGATTTCCATATACTGTTGGAAAGGTCTTATAATAAGATTTACAACTCTCTCTCTCTCTCTCTCTCTCTCTCTATATATATATATATATATATATATATATATATATATATATATAATGCTCCCATTTGAGCTAGATAATTGGAGTTAAAATGTATTCAAAGACAAGGTATCTAAATGGGGAATCAATATTCCAAAAATAATATTTCTAGAAGGTGTGCCATAGGACGTTGGAAAGACCTCAAAATGTGCTATTTGATTATGTAACTTTCTCTTTCATTTGGAAAACCTTTGAAATAAATAACAACCATTTTCAACAATATTTCCCTGTGTTATTGATGTCAAAACTTTGATAACTGTTTCTTTTGATAACTGTGCCCCTTGTCTGCATTCTCTCCATACTTCTTGTCAGTTGCTCCCCCTGTTTGCATTCACCCTCCCTTTTACATTAATAGAAAATGTTTCTCCCTATGAGTTTTTGATTTCTTTACTGAGATAAAGAGAGGTCACTCTCAACTTCTGCTTGAGATATTCAAAAGTTTCTCAAGGAAAATGTTTGGTAAGGATGTCAACAATCTATTATTTGGTGCAAATATATTACATTTTGACATTTTTCTTGTCAACGTGTTATCTAAAGAAATGATATTGTTGTGTGTGGAGCCTGATTATCTTGTTTATTTTGTATTACAACGTTGGAAACCTATACCTTAATGGGGCGGTAACGCTGCCTGTAATTAGACGCTGTCTGGGGGGCTAGGGGGGGTGGCTGTGACTTTATGGAGCCCCCCTATCGGGGGGTTTCGAGGGTAGTGCCCCAAAGCTAAAAATAGATGTGAAAATTTCCTTGTAAAAGTATATTAATTTCTAGTCAATCTAGGCTTTTCATTAGGCGGATGATCTGACATTAGAAGTTATGTTTAGTTTAGGGTTTTTTTCCCTAGAAGGCAACCCCTCACTTGTATGAGAATATTGTATTGCGGCTGTGTATTATATGTGTATTATCAGAATGAGAAACAGATAGGGAGACTGTGAGAGAGGACAAAGGATATTACAACGAATTTTCTGTAGGTTATGTCTCTTCATTTTGCTGGATAATAGAAAGGAAGGAATGGCTGTTCGAGGTGGACGTAGCCCAAACTGGGTGAACCACATATATCTGTGTCTCTATGGTTTTATGTGTTTCTTGTGTTTGTGTTTCCAAATATATTTTATTTGTTCCATTACTCTGTAATATATAATTTTTTAACATATACTTGATTGGAATGTCTTTATTTATGAATTCATGGAAATATTTTTTAAGATATTAATTACACTAGTGTTGTAAAAAAAAATAACAATGGTTTGATCATATTCCACTTTGATGTCCTATAAAGTTTGTTTCATTCAAAAAAATTGTGTACAATAGTCTGCTATTGCTATCTATTAAGCTTCAACTATAGAAATATAAAGTGATGATTACTTTTTACTTGACCAAGAAACAAGAAAATATCTTAAGAAAAATTTACTCTCACTAGTGATTTTTCTGTCATCAATGCTACCTACCCAATTAGAATATGTGTACACTATTAATGTGAAATATATACTCTTAAGATACCAAAGCCAAAAATTGAGTGTGCATTTTAAGCATCAAAATATCCTTTTCACTGCTTGCATATGCGATTCCTTTGGTGTTGAAAGAAATCTTGCAACCATTTCTATTGCTTGCATAATGTCTGGTCTTGAAGTTTTCAAGTATCCTAGAATCATAATCATGGTACTATAAAGTGTTGAGTTGACTTCAGGAGATTCATCATCTTTAATTAACTTGTATTTGATAATCATAGGGGTACTAACTGGTGCACATTCTTCCATTCCAAACTACTTGAGCATCTCCTTAAGGTTTTTGGTTTGGGTAATGAATATTCCTTCGTTTGTTTGAAAAAATTGTAGTCCAAGGAAAAAGGATAATTATGCAATCATTGAAATTTCATATTCCTTTGACATTTCCTAAGAAAATTCTTCTGAAATCAGATCATCCACATATACAAGTGTACTGAGTAAGTTGCCCTTTTCCGTTTTGATGTATGGATTGTTGTCAACAACCCTTATTTTGAAACCTTGTTGTTGAAGATAGTGGTCCATCTTGGAATACCAAGTTCTTGGAGCTTGTTTTTGCCCATAAAAATATTATATTTTCACACATAGTCATTATTTTTAGACAAGTCAAAATCTTCTATTTGTTCGACGTGTACTTCTACTTTAAAATATCCATTTAGAATGGGTGATTTAACATCCATTTCAAACACACAAATTCCAAAAACATTCTTATTGCTTCTAATCTAGAAATTGGAGCTAAGGTTTCTTTGAAGTCAATTCCTTCAATTTGTGCATAGCACTTATAAACAAGTCTTGCCTTATTTGTGATAATTTGTCCATCTTCATTCATCTTGCTTTTGAATATTTGCTTATTCCCAATCACACTTATTTTTTTTGGTCATGACACAACTTGTTGGGTTACATTTTTCTCAATTTGATTCAATTGTTCTTCCATATCATTCACCCATGTTGGTCCTTACTATCTTGCACAAAACCCTTTGGCTCTATTTTTGCTAGCAAGGCAAAATTTTGTTTTCTTGGTGTATTAGTCATTCTTCTTCAGGTTTGTATACCTACGTCAACATTTCCAATGATTTTGTTCTTTGAGTGATGTTTTTGTTAAAATTAAAATTTGTTTTGTATGGAGACCACACTTCTTCTTCTTGTTCTTCCTTTGTAGTATATCTTCTTGTTCCATGTAGATGGTATCTTTTGAATTCTCATTTATCTGTTCTCCTTATTTTTCCGGCCATGTTTCTTCTATTATTACATCAATAATTTCCACACCTTTGTGTAATCTTGTATTGTAGCATTTGTAAGATTTACTTCTTGTTGAGTATACAAGGAAGGTTCCCTCGTCTAATATATAATCAAATTTTCCAAATTTATCATCATTTATCTTCATGTAACATTTTCTTCTAAAAATTATGAAATAATTAACTGGGGCTGGCCTGCATTTCAATAGCCCATATGGTGTCTTATTTTTGTTAACTCAAATTTTTCTCTATTCATGATGTAAAATAATGCAACAACAACTTATCTCCAAAAAATATATGATAATTTGGCCTCTAACAACATTGTTCTTTCCATTTCATGCACTAGAATGTTCTTTCCTTATATTACTCCATTTTACTACGGATCTTTTGCAATATTTTTTATAGAATGAATTAAAATAATTAGAGGTAAAATCAACTCCTCCATCAAATCTTAAAGATTTGATTTTTAGATCATTTTCATTTTCAACTAATGCTTTGATTGATTTGAAAGTATATAGTGCTTTTTATTTTGTTTTAAGAAGTGCAACCCAAACCATTCTAGTATAATCATCAATAAACAACATAAAGTACCTTTCACTTTATAAGATTGGTGTTCTTGGTTTGCATAGATATGTGTGAACAATAACTAGTGGTATTGATGTTGAGAACTCCTTTGATTTAAAGCTCACTCTTGTATGTTTCCCATGTTAGCAAGATTTGCAGATAACACTTGCTCATTTTGAGATTTTGGGCATATATCTCACTATTGGTATTTTATTGATTTTTATCAAACTGTAAAACCTTAGGATTCCTAGCATTTTATGCCATAACTAACTCCAATATGTCTGCCTAATGTATAATTTTTCTCCTTTAATTTCATCAATGATATATACATTTCCTGGAGTCCTTATCACTCTTCCCACTAATCTTCTTGAATTAGTCTTCCTTATTTGACAATCTCTAGCACAAAAAGTGAGATCATAACCTTGATCACATATATGGCTGACACTAAAAATATTATGTTTGAGTCCTTCAACACAAAAAACATTTTGTGCTTTAGTCCTACAATTGTTAAGCCTTAGTAGACCTCTTACTTAGATTCTTGCAATTCCATTGTTTCCAAAAGACACATTTAGTCCTTTTTCTTCTTTTAGAGTAATACATTTATTTTTATCTCTGTTCATGTGTTTAGAGGACCCACTATCAACATACCATTTAATTTGATTGTTTCAAGAATACATATCTAGTCCACATTTTTCTATTGGTATTTATTTGTTTTTTCTCTTCCAAGACCCTTCTCTTGATTTTGTAGGACAATCTCGTGCCATATGTCCAATATTGTTGTATCTTTAACACTCTAAACTATACTTGGATAATGGAGCAAATGAATTATGTTTTATGTTATTAAAGCCATCAGTTTATTTGATTTAGTTATCAACAAGCTTATTCATAAAGGTTTTGTGAGGAGCTCTATCATAATCATTATAATCTCTACACTCTCTTACTTGATGTCCAAAAATTTCTACGTAAGAAATAGTGACCAAGAAAAATAGTTAAATACCTAACCTGTAAGATTTCCTTAATGGATCAATTCTTCTAAAGTTAATATTCTTTGGAGAACATTTCTAGTTCTTGTCCCATATTGTATTGCTACATGCATTGTGAATGGACTTCTTGATAGCATCATCATAGGATTTTGGTGTAGTGGTGTTTCTAGACTCCTCCCAACTTTTGTCCTTTCTCTTGCTGAGATTGGAGCTTTTAGTATTTTCTTCAACTTACTGACCTGTTGACTTTGTGTTTGCATATTCTTTGTATGAAGTCTCACCCATATAACCAAGACCGATCTTTTCATATGGTGATATTTGAATACTGAGAATAAATCTAGGGTTTGATATATTTTCATAGTTTTGTTGAGCTTATCTATCTCTTTCCTTAATGAGAAAATTTCTACTTCAATATTTTCATAAATTTCTTCCTTTCCTTTTAGTTGTTTGTTCAACACTTCTTCCACTATTTCTTCTTCCTCTTTTTTCAGTGTTGGTGGAGATGTTTTCATTAGATAGTATTTTGTTCTTCTTCCTAAGGTTATTAATCTCATCTAATGCATTGATAAGTTCTGCTTCAAGATCCACTTTTCCTTCAACCCCTTCTTCTTCTTCTTATTTTTCTTTTTGCTCCTTTGTATATGGCGATTCTTCATTTGTGACTAAAATAAGGATCTCTCTTCTATCATCATTAGAACCATATTATTCTTCCTCAGAAAAATCATTATCCTCTTTGGAATATATATTTTTCTTTTTTGAAGAATTTCCTTTGAAGACCATTTTTTTGGGTTCTTCCTCATCATAAATATCTTCTCTAAAAGGACACTTAGCAACAAAATGTCCTATGTTACCACAATTAAAATAGATGAGAGGTAACTTACCTTTGAATTTGGATATTTTATTTAGTTTTCTGATCAACTGAGCCATTTCTGTATTGGGTTCATCACTAGAGCAGTCACCAAACTTGCATTTTATTGACTTCTTAGATCACTCTTATATGCTTTAAACTACATTTTCTTATGTGATGAATTTTCCATCCTCAATTTTTATGCAGTAAGAATTATATGAAGTTTGTTCATTTTTATATGCTCCTAATCCTTTAATTCTTTTATGGTAGATACTTTGGCATCAAAATACGAAGGAAGAAACCTCAATTTTTTTTGAAAAACTATTATTTCTTCAAAATTTTCACCAATTCCTTTAAGAGAATTAACCACTTCATCTATTCAAAGAAAATAAGTAGCAACATCTTCTTCATCATTCATTTTCAGGCTTACAAATTGTCTCTAGAAAGTTTGAATATTTTCTTTCTTTACTTTTTATCTCCTTCATAATTTCTTACAAGATTGTCCCACATGTCTTTAGGTGATTCACGCAACATAAATTTAACAATTTTTGAATCTGAAAAGCCACTTAGAATGGATTTCATAGCTTTTGCATTGGATACATAAGCCTTTCTCCCATATTAATCAGTTGGAGGAGAAGGTGGGACCTATTGTCGCTCAGTCTGTACAGGGACGATACAAAAACGACTCAGGTCAGGGGTTGTCGCCTTGATCCCCACCCACTTCATTCTAGCTATCTCCCAACAATAGGATATGGGGGGTAGTCCCTGTGAAAGAAGGAAATGAGAGACAAGTTGGAAACCAACGATTCCAGGAGACACGATTGAATGACCTAGCCACTTGGTTGATTTAAAAAATTTATAGATTGGATTAGATTTAGTTGTGAGACCATTGCCTTATGGAGTCAACTTAATTTATTTTATATCAATTAAGGACCAAATGACCGAATGAACAACCACTTCTTAAATGATTATATACCTTATATTCTATGCAAATCCTGGAATCTAGGTGTGATGCAAGAATCTTGATTGCTTTTAATTATATTCCTATTTTAGATGTATCCTTCCTCTTAACTATTTTGAAGCTAGTATATAGAGCAGGTTGTGAGAAAGAGGCCAAAGGGAAGAAAGAAAAGGCTTGATTAACGATACCTCCCCTTACGTACAAACCACCAGGTGCCTTTGACGTTGTAGAGACTATGGCTCTGACAACTGCAAGGTCACCATGTTAACCACTAAATAGGTGCTAGGCTCCTCAAGTTAGATGAAAAATATGTTCCTATATTTCTATCAACCAAGAGTATGCTTGGAGGTAAATTATTAAATGCAAGACAAGTCTTATAATGATATGCAATATGGATGAGTGGTCTTAAGGTGATATTACTTAATTTGTTAAGTACTTAAGGACAATGATTTTCAATTAAAAACAATAAGGTACTTAAACAATAAATGAATAAAATCTCAACCACAAGAGAAAATGTTCAAGCTTAACAATGCTAGAGAAATGCGGCAATAATATAAATAGAAAATTGCTCAAAAACAAGATTAATTCTCCTTAAGGCAATTAAAAATCTCCAAGATTATAATCATTAAATCAACAATATTCCACTTAGATAAAAGAGAGAAATTTAAATCTCTTATCAAAATTATGGTTTAAAAAATATCCACATGAGATATCCAATTTAACATTGAGCATTGAATCCACTCAATGGCAATAATGTAAATGAGAAATTAATAACATTAATCCATAATGTCACTTAGAGAAATCGACAAATTAAACACTTATCAACTTGATTGGAGCACTTGTGTGAATGCAACAATGTAAAAGATGCCAATGAATACTAATTAAGCCCAAATCACTTCAACATATATGATTATGAATTGTAAAATTTCCTTACCCAATTTTAGAGACATATGTGATTTATTATCGCTGCAACCTTGTATTCAGAGGTCTGCAATTTTATATCACAAATCAATAAGTAATGCAAGATGCGAAAGATAAGATAGAAAATCTATGCATTTAAATTCCAATGTTATTCACTTGATTATAGGACTGCTTAGACACTATAGATCAGATTTATTATGGTCATATTAGACCTCAAAATGATGTATATCAGATTTGTAATAACTCATAAAATCAATGGTCAATCCTTAAGTGCCTAAATATTAATGCCAAATAATCTCAAATGATTATCTAATCAATTTGAGTGATTTTGAGATGATCTTTAGTCAATTTTGATGATTCTTATTTAGTTGATATGACTGCATAAATGGTTGTAGAAAACATATCAGATCTCGAAATCTCCCACCAATCCTAAAAAAATAACTTATATGTAGGATTGGAGGTTTCTGTGGTGTATTTTTTCAGATGTAAAACTTGGATTATCCACAGTCGTCATTTTTTAGTCTATGTTTCGAGTCTAAATCAAGACTCATCTTCAGGACAAGTCCTGAAGATGAGTCTTGATTTAGGTTGTCCTGAAGATGAGTCTTGATTTAGACTTGAAACATAGACTAAAAAATGACGATTGTGGATAATCCGAGTTTACAGCTTATATGCAATCAAATTAACCTAAATATTAATGTTCAGTGCCTTAAGTGACTTGTTAATGAATTCATGCTTATTTTATGTGTGTTTATTCCCTGAATACACCGCTATAACAATTATACCAGACCATAAAATTTTAGATCAAACATTGAAAACTATATGACAACCAATATAAAACAATAAAATTGATAGATCAAACCCTTGTAATTTATTTTGATGTGTTGTATGGGTTATTAGCTTAATTTGTGAGTTCTTTAGACTTGTATTATGATGATTATACCGCTGTTATATCAATATATCAGATCTGATATAAATTATGCATTCAAGTAAAATGAGATATGAAGGCAATAAAAGCAAACCCCAAGGCCTAATGACCTATCCTAAGTTTAGAGATGTGAGAGAAATCACTCCTCAACACCTGCACTCACAAAATTTTAGCTGAAAACCCGAAGATCAGACATTTATGGTTGCCGCAATCACAAATTATTATAGATAAAATGCCAATCCTTTGAAGAAACCCTTGTTTGCAATGAAATATAGCCCTTGTAGGGCTTACAACCTTCTTAATGTTTGTGAAACAGGTCCCAAACACTAGTCTTCTAGGTTGGGTAAAGGCTAGGGCCTTCAAAAAATGGGTTTCTTCCACAATTTGAAAATAAGAAACCTACAGAAACGGGCTAAAAAACCCTAGACGTCTACGATTTTTAAGGGTTCAAAACTTCAAAAATTTACTCCTTTCTTTGATCCCTCGAGAGATTTCACTTGTACAAATAAAAATAAAAAAAATCCCCAAAAAAACCCAATATATACAAAAATAAATGAAAATCCTAAGAAATTATATACAAGAAAAAATTAAAATGCAGAGGTTTAGTGAAATTACTTGCATAATAGAAAATACCAGGTGAAAGGTTAGTATATATACACACACAAATTAGAGAAACTATTTTCAAATTTTAAATGTGGGATAAAAACATTACAAGTAAAAATTGAATTTCAAATTAAAAGTTAAATCTAATTAAAAAATTTAAATTACAAAATTAAAACTTAAATCAAAATAAATATTTACAATTTTGAAATCCAAAAATTATTTACAGAATAAAATAAATCTAAAGAATATTTACAAGTATGCTAAAGACCCAAAAACATAAAAAAAACCCAAACCCAAATAGGTGCAAAACAGGGGTTATAAAAATTATTTACAAAACATATTTACAAAATTATAAATAAAAATTAATTACAAGTTATATACAGACATACAATGATTGAAATATTTTTGAAGAATAATTTTTTATGATAATTTGATAATAGCTTGATGTATTTACAAAAATAGATGTTAACCATAACCTTAACGAAGTAAGAAAATCACATAAAATATTCAATGTCCAAACAAAGTCAGCATGTGCCCACAGCCTATGGACTTGGAGCCCAAGGGTCGGGGAATCTGCAAACTCTATGTATTTCTTAAAAAAAATCATTAGATCCTATAATGAATCGGATCACCTAAGATAATCTCGAAACTTACCAATAAAACGTTCCTATCATCTACAATTGAAATAAAAATTCATGTAATATTGAAGCACAATATAGAAAAGAACATACCCAACACATACCACAAATCAATGAGACAAAGACACCATGTATTGTACCCCAAAGTATTTTATTATGAATTTCAAATGTTCCCAGCGGAACAATGATTTCACACCAGCGTTACAAAATTACATTGAGAATAGAGTCACTATCATTGTGAGAAATAGAAGCAAAATTTCTTCTATTTATAGAGAAATTCCTCCAAGTGGAAAATAACAGCTGTTTGGCTTGATCTTTGTCAAAATAATCTTGACTGTTGATAAATACTTAATCAAATTTTTAATCTCTGCCATTGAAAATATTTATTTTTGAGAAATTTTTGAATTTATCATTAAAACCATTTTTTATTAGCTAAAAAATAATTATTTTGAGAAAATTTCTTAAAAATTTGACTTTGAATTAACCACCAAGGTCCAAGGGTCCATTTTTTCTTGAAATTTCCAATATTCCCTTGGTGGGGTACCTCCAAAAATTAATTTCTTTTAAACCCACAAATTTTTCCACTTAGAGAAATTATTTTCTCTAATATTTTAATTTTGAAATTAAATTAATTAATTTTCTCGCTTAGGATTTAATTTTTTTTGTCAGAAAAATGAATTAATTGACACTTGAGAGGATTAATTATTTTTCCAGCCTCAAATATTTTAGCCATGGTGTCTAAGTATGATGGATCATGCACAAAAATATTTTTTACATAATATTTTACAAATTCAACCCTCAAAGGGGGAACACCTGTTCGTTATAGTCCCTCATAACATTTACCCAATTCTGCAACACAATATGATCTAGTAGACCAAGTGATTTTTAATAAAATAATTTATCCAATTGGCTTAAATTATTCGTAGATCACTTTTATAATAGAATCGAATAAAACAATAGGACTAACCTAATACTTTGACGATAAACTCCACCTTAGCCTTGGGGTGAGGTTGGAGGGAAAAACTCTGTCGATCATCCATGTTTAGAAACAAAACTGAATTAGTGAGATGAAAAACCTCCTATGATGAAATTTGTAGCCGAAATCATAGGCTTACCTAGGTTGTTATATAATAAAGCAATCATACTAGCATCATTTACATTACAAATTTGCAGAATGGGTTTGCTATGACATAATAAATTGCTGGTCGATGATTCTGAACTTTGAAAAAAATCCTTCAAGTCTTTGGATTCTTCTTCCTTGGAATGCTGAAAGAATGGGTGCAACATCTGGCTCCATATGGGGACACGTTGTTTCAATGGAGCAATGTGAGAATCCAATCCTGCATCCAAGAAAACAAAATTCCATGAAATAGATATCCATTCAAAATCAAAATCATCATGTATAAACATAATATCTGCTAGAATAGGAAAAATATCCTCTGAAAAACTAAAATGAGAGAACATATAATGTAAGTGCATAAAATAAAACTAGATAAATATATAAATGAAAGGGAGTAGGGTTAGAGATACTACAAAAAAGCATGTCCCATGGGATCAAATGTCATCAACATAGTGCATACTGAGCATATGCCTACTTTCAGGTAGGTTTGTGGGTTGATTATCGAATGTGCCATGCCTGATACTGCATATTGAAGGAATTTATATTATTCGAATATCAAGTTTCTCTCGACCATCAGATGCATCAAACCTCTTCTTCTTCTCTTTCGTTTTTTACCTCTTCTCTCAGCAGGATGTGTTGTTTCTGATGATGTGGTTGGCACACAACTTTATTTTTGATTGGAAAAAGTGTTCATATGGAAAATTTGGAACGCCCAAGAATTCTATGACATGCACTTCTTCATTTTCATGACCCTACTTTTTCAAATCCGATGGATCAATCCTGTAAGTATCAATCTAATTTCCTTCAGTTTCCTTCATGCCTGGTTCATCTGTATTTAACCATTTTTCAATGGAATCGATAACTTCTTCATAATAATATTAAGGTTGCTTCGATGAACTGCGAGGCTTGTGCTCGGGATCACCCTCTAGTTGGACTTGTTATTTTTCCATTATTTGCAACTTATTTTGCATAGTGATCCCCTTAATTTTCATGGCATTCATTCGATTACCATGTTCATCATTTATATTATTTATTTACATAGTTCCATGGTATCCGTCATGTCTTGAAAGGTGTTTCTCTGATTTATTGATTAACTTCCTTTACTTGTAATATGTTCTGAAGAGATATCTAGATAGCTTTCATGTCATGTATCAATTTATCATGATTTTCTTGAATATAACTCATTTCCCCTTTAAGATTTGCTTACATGATTTTTAGCTCCTCATCATGTTTTTATTCTATGGCTAAAAATTTGGTGTACATGGCTCTCATATCCTTGGCGTTATCTGCTATCAATTTCTCTTGATTAAGTTCCATGTTTTTCATCAACTGTGTTTAACTGAATTGCACGTCTTTAATAATTTTCTTTAATTCCTCGATATGATGCTTATCATTTTCATTTTCATCATCAATATTAATTTGATCCTTTGTCCCTACCCTTCCACTATCGAGGATTCTTCTTGCAACGACACAAATGGATTCAACATGAGAATGGTCATAATGTCTGCAATGTGGCAAGATTGAGGTGGAGAATTCTCCTGAACACTTTATATGTCGGCTAAGTTCCTTATAGGATCATCTTCCTTTATATTTTAATTTGAACAAAAAACATTGACGAGGGATTCTAAGGAATCAAAATAATTATCTGGAAGATCATAAAACCAATTAAGAGAATCCTCGTCCAAAGAAAGGAAAAAAAGTTGCATTTTGACATCTTCATGCTTTTCATATGCATAGCCACTGAAATTTATCATACAATGAGTGAAATTTGTAAGATGATCTCTATCAGTGACTGCATTATTACCCATGAACGAAGGAAAATTATCAACGGGCGAGCCTGGAATATGATGGGGACAACTTTGAATGTTAGTAAAACAATAGGCAGCAGGAAACTCATTCATGATGACCTGCTTAAGGGTAAAAGGAGTAAATGGATATTAGAGAGAGATACTTGTTCAAGAAAACAAGAGGTCTACAAGAAGTGAGCTTCTAGTAGAAATTATTGTAAGAAATAAAAGAAGTAGATTCACCACATGAACATGAATCTAAATCCAAAATCCAAAGGAAAAAAATGAAAAGTTGGTTAGGGATAAAAAAATGGATATCAGGGAGGGGTTCCTGTATTATAAAAATGAATGCTTACTAGAATGTAGTTTGTTCAACCGATATTTGAGAGCGGGGTTAAGAAAGCTACCCAAATTTCTTCTAGTATAAGATTTTGTGAATTGATGAATAAGTGGAGTCACCACTTAAACAAGAAACCAACCTAAATGTCCAGGTGCTAAAGTGCGTATAGAGAAGATGAAAATATTAGTGTGAGGAGAAAAATAAGGTCATGAAAATATGAAGAGATAATGAAGATATTAAAATGGTGTCAAAAAATGTGGCGTTGATTGGATAAGGAATGATGAAATATGAAATATTTATAAGATGTCGTTGAAGCACCGAGAATGAGATAAAATCCACCTCAACAACGACGCTAAAAAATGTTGTCGCTTATACTGTACATGCACGGTGCGATAACGACTTAGGTCAAAGGCTATTACCTTGATCCCCACCCACTCTGTTCTAGATGTTTCAAAACAACATGCTATGGGGTGTAGTCCCTATGAAAGAAGGAAATGAGAGACATGTTGGAAACCAACGAATCTAAGAGACATGGTTGAATGTCCTAGCCACTTGATTGACTTAGCAAGTTTATAGATTAGATTAGATTTATATGTGAGACCAATGCCTTATGGAGTCAACTTACTTTATTTTAGATTGATTAAGGACCAAATGACCGGAAGAACAACCACTACTTAAATGATTATCTACCTTATATGCTATGAAAATCCTAGAATCTAGGTGTGATGCAAGAATTTTGATTTCTTTTAATTATATGCCTATTGTGCATTTATCCTTCCTCTTAACTATTTTTAAGCTAGTCTCTAGAGTAGGTTGTGACAAAGAGGCCAAGGGGAAAAACGAAAATGTTTGATTAACGATACCTCCACTTAGGTACTAACCACCCAATGCCTTTGGTGCTGCAGAGACTGTGGATCTAAAAACTGTAAGGTCATCGTGTTAACCATTAAAGAGGTGCTAGGATCTTAAATATAGATGAGAAATGTGTTCCTATCTTTCTATGAACCGAGATTATGCTTGGAGGTAAATTATTAAATGCAAGACTAGTCTTAGAATGATATGCAAGATGGATGAGTGGTCTTAAGGTGAGATTACTTAATTTGTTAAGTACTTAATGAGAATGATTTTAAATTAATTACAATAAGGTAATTAAATAATAAATGAACAAAATATCAACCACAAGAGAAAGTGTTCAAGCTTAACAGTCCTACAGAAATGCGACAGTAATATAAATAGACAATTTCTCAAAGACAAGATTAATGCTACTTTAGACAATTAACAATCTGCAAGATTATAATAAATAAATCATCGATATGCCACTTAGATACAAGAGAGAAATTTAAATCTCTTATCACAACTATGATCTGAATAACATCCACAAGAGCTAATCCAATTTAACATTGAGCAATGAATCCACTCAATGTGAGTAATGACAATGAGAAATTAAGAGCATTAATCCACAATGTCACTTAGAGAAATTAGCCAATTAAACACTTATTGACTCAATTGGAGAGCTTGTATGAATGAAACAATGTAAAAGATGCCAATGACTAAAATTAAGCCCAAATCACTTCAACCATGAATGATTATGAATTGTAAAATTTCCTTACCCAATTATAGAGACTTATATGTGATTTATTATCGCTGTAACCTTGTATTAAGAGGTTTGCAATTTTATATCAGTAGTTAATAAGTAATGCAACATGCCAAAGATAAGCTATAAAATAATTGAATTTAACTTCCAATGATATTCACTTGATTATAGGATTTATTAACACTATAAATGAGATTTATTATGCTCAGAATAGACCTCAAAATGATGTATATCAGATGTGTAGTAACTCAGAAAATTAGTGATTCAATTCTCAGTAAACCAACAAGGTGCGTAAATATTAATGCCAAATAAATTACAATGATTAGATAATCATGATTTTATTGATTTTTATATGATATTTAGTCAATTTTGATGATTCTTATTTAGTTTATATGACTTCATAGATGGATGTAGAAAACATATCAGATTTGGAAATTGCCAAAGAGACCTCAAAAAATAACTTATATGCAATTAAATTAACCACAAGATTAATGTTCAATACCTTAAGTGACTTGTTAATGAATTTAAGTTTATTTGATGTGTGTTTATGCCTTGAATGCATTGCTGTAACAATTATATCAGACCTGAAACTTTCAGATCAGACGTTGAAAATTATAAGACAATCAATATAAAACAATAAGATTGATAAATTAAACCCTTGTAATTTATTTTTATGTCTTGTATGAATTTTTAGCTTAATGTGTGGGTTCTTTAGGCTTGCATTATGATGATTATGCCACTATTATATCAATATATCAGATGTGATATAAATCATGCAGTCAAGTAAAATGAGAGATGAAGGCAATATAAGCAAACCCCAAGGCCTAATGGCCTATGCCAAGTTCTGATATGTGAGAGAAATCACTCCTCAACACTTGAACTCACAAAATGTTAGTTAAAAACCCAAATATCAGACCTCTATGACTGCGACAATCACAAATTGTTAGAGATAAAATGCCAATCACTTGAAGAAACCATTGTTTGCAATGAGATCTAGCCCTTGTAGGGTTTAAAAACAACTTAATTATTGGAAAATAGGTCCCAAACACTAGAATTTTAGGTTGGGTAAGGGCTAGAGCCTTTAAAAATGAGTTTCTTCCCCAATTTAAAAATAAGCAACCTACAAAAATGGGATAAAAAAACCTAGACATCTAGGGTTTTTAGGGGTTGGAAACTTCGGAAGTTTACTCCTTACTTTGATACCTTGAGAGATTTCACCTGCAAAAATAAAAATAAAATTTCCCCAAAAAAACCCAATATATACAAAAATAAAATAAAAACCCCAAGAAATTATATACAAGAAAAAATTAAAATGCAAAGGGTTAGTGAAATTATTTATATAATAGAAAATACAAGGTGAAATGTTAGTATATATAGACACAAATTAGAGAAACTATTTTCAAATTTTGAATATGGGATAAAAAATTTACAAGTAAAATTTGAATTTCAAATTAAAATTTAAATCTAATTAAAAAATTTAAAATACAATATTTAAACTTAAATCAAAATAAATATTTACAATTTTGAAATTTAAAAATTATTTACAAAATAAAATAAATCTAAAGAATATTTATAAGTATGCTAAAAACCCCAAAACATAAAATTAAAAGAAGAAAACCAAAACCAAATAGTTGTGAAACAAGGGTTAGAAAAATTATTTACAAAAATTATAAATAAAAATGATTTACAAGCTATATACAAATATACATAATACTTTTTTTATGATGATTTTACAATGGTTTGATGTATTTCGAAAAATAGATGTTAACCACAATTTTAGCGAAGGAAATTGCATAAAATATTCGAAGTCCAAATAAGGTCAGCCTGTGCGCACAATCTGTGAACTTGGAACCCAAATGTGAGGGAATTTGCAAACTCTATATGTTTATTTAAAAAAATCGTTAGATCATACAATGAACTATTTCACCTAAGATAATCCAAAAACTTACTAATAGAATGTTCCTATCATCTATGAATGAAATAACATTTCATGTAATATTGAAGCGCAATATAGGAAACCAAATATCAAGCATTTACCATAGATCAATGAGACAAAGACACCTTGAACTATACCCTAAGGTATTTTATTATGAATTTCAAACGTTCTTAGCAGAACAATGGATTAACACCAGCATTACAAAATTACATTGAGACAAGAGTCACTATCATTGTGAAAAATAGAAGCAAAATTCCTTCTATTTATAGAGAAATTCTTCCAAGTGGAAAATAACGGCGAGTTGGATTGATCCCCGTCAAAATAATCTCGACGATTGATAAATACTTGATCATATTTTAATATTGCCGTCAAAAATATTTTTTTTTGAGGAATTTTCGAATTTCTCATCAGAACCATTTTTTATTAGCTCAAAAAAAATTATTTTGAGCTAATTTCCTCAAAAAATTGACTTTGACTTATCCACCAAAGTCCTAGGTCCAATTTTTCTTGAAATTTCCAATATTCCCTTGGTGGGTGACCTCCAAAAATTAATTTATTTTAAACCCACATATTTTTCCACTTGGAGAAATTAATTTCTCTAACATTTTTTATTTTGACCCTAAATTAATTATTTTTCTAGCTTAGGATTAAATTTTGTTTTTTTCCAGAAAAAATTAATTAATTGACTCTTGAGGGAATTAATTATTTTTTCACCCTCAAATATTTTATCCATGGAGTCTAAGTATGAGGGACAATGCAGTAAAATATTTTTTACATAAGATTTTGCAAATTCAATGCTCAAAGGGGGATATCCGTTCGTCATAGAACCTAATAACATTAACTCAATTCTGCGACACAATATGATCTAGTAGACCAAGTGATTTGTAATAAAATAATTTAGCCAATTAGTTTAAATTATTCCTAGATCACTTTTACAACGGACTGGATTAAAACAATAGGATTCACCTAAGACTTTGACGATAAACTCCACCTTGTAGAAATTAGTATACAATAAGCATGCATACATCCAGATTCCCCTAATCTCACAATATTTAACTTCTTGCAAAATACATATTCATTCCACTGTTAATATTTTGCGGAAAATTAATTGCAAACACATGTGAAGCATAAATAAAAATAATTGCACATAACACAGTTGTTTAACGGGAAAGCCTGAAGCTAAAAATCCCAACTATCATATATTATGTATCATGGAGATCATGTAACAATCTCATACAAAGCTTAGTACATCAAGCTCTCAGTACCATCAATCGTCACACACTAATCAGAAGAAATATGCAAATCCATGCACCGATTTCTGCCCTCCTGCTAGCCTGCCTCCACTGCGCAATCCCTGCTGAAGAATAGCTCTGAATGAATTCGAATTACACTTTCCTTGAATGCGAAATCCTCATTGGAAACTCCAATGTGTGTGTGGTGCAATCAATGCATCACTATAGTCACAACAGATAGTCCATCTTGCCCTTTCACCTATCTCTCCACTGGAACTGACATGCATTGTAGTTAACTACTGTATTGTTAAGTTGATTAATGAGTTATTATTTTTGAATTAATTAAATAATTAATTCACTCCACTCTCACTAGTGTATCATTCAGTTAGACTAGATACAACTAGCTCAACTGAGTTTAACTCCATTAACTGAGTTAAACTAAATAACAACTCCATGAAATACTCTTCCAACTCTGTCATAAATTTTCCACTTCAGTTCTAACTGAGGCCTCCATGCATGAACCACCAGTAAACCCTAGGAATTCCGTAATTCCTCCAGTCCACTGATGTGCCAAATCTGTGCACTGAAACTAAGTGCTCCAAGAGAATAAGTTGTTGTTTATTGTCGGATTATTGTTAAGAGCTAATAATGATTGACACTTCTATTTTTAGATCGATGATATATAAATAGACTTCGCCCAATATTCTAAAAATATAATTTCATATATTTTTCCAACTTGACCAACCATCCACAAATAGCATCCTGCAACTTCTGAAATCTGATCACCATGTCTAAAAATAGACTTGCGCCAAAAATAGCCTGCGGGCCCACTTAGTGAAGGTGACACTTTTCACTAAGCTCATCATCTTGTTGAATCTCAATACTCCCTTTCAACAATATAGGGATTATCTTTCACCCCGATCCTGCCTCTATATAGGGAATTTTCTCCTGGTGAGCGCCTTTGTCAGAATATCTGCATTCTGATCTTCCGTAGGAATGTACTAAGCAACATGATCTTCCGCTGCACACAATATCTGATATGATGATATTGGATATCAATATGTTTAGATCTATCATGAAACACAGGATTAATCGAGATTTTAATGCAACTCTGATTATCACAATGTATCACTATAGGATCTAAATGTGAACTGAACAAACCAACCAAGATCTTCCTCATCCAGATAGCCTCACATGCAGCTTGACTTGCTGCCTGCTTCTGCTGAACTGAGTGCCACAGATCTTTGTTTCCTGATGTACCAAGAAATTTCCGTAGATCCAATACTTAAAATCCCTCTTGATGTGCTCTTTCTATCTGTTGGGCTTCTTGCCCAATCTGCATCCGTGAAGCCATGCAACTTCACTTTATCCATCTATCTGTACCACAAACCATACTCAGATGTGCCCTTGAGATATCTCAAGACATGCTTGCCCGCCTTCCAAAAGAGCTTGGTAGGCTTAACCATCGCTTGTGAAAGCTGGTTCACCGCATAGCATATGTCCGGTCTTGTATTAACTAAATACATGAGCGAACCCACCAACTGTTGATAAACAGTGGCATCCACTACCTCTGCTGATGTAGCATCCTCTTTCTTCCAATTTACTGGAATAGGAGTGTCGATTGGCTTGCAGCCTTGCATGTGAAACTTCTCCAGTATCTCCCGGGCATACTTGCCTGGAGACACAAACAGTTCACCTTCCCACTGCCATATTTCCAATCCAAGGAAATAATGAAGGAGGCCCAAATCCTTCATCTCAAACTCCTTTGCAAGATCTTCCTTGCATGAATGTATCAAATACTCATCACCTGTTAGTATTAAATCATCAACACAAAGAACAATGATTAAAAGCTTACCCTCCACCACAATTTGGTACAGGTTTGCATCCACCTCACTCTTGGTGAAGCGAAGTCCAGTGAAATAGCTGTCAACCCGAGTGTGCCAAGCACGCGGTGCTTGCTTTAGCCCATTGTTTCGGGGAAAATCACCCTATAGGTTTGTTGGGTCGAAACCTCCACAAAGCAGGGCATGCCATTCAGAAGGACTCACACACAACCATACTTGAATGCAAAAAACTAGATAACAACGATAGCAGAACTCACCCGTAGTCCTACGTTCGATGTAGATCCCGTTGGGTTCAAACCCCCAGCAACCTTTCTTCCTCCTTCAACCTGCAAAACAAGAAATAACGTGCACGAAAACCTAGTTGTACAACATATAATTCTCCTAAACGTTAGTGTAATCAATGTGAAATATGATATAAACGATAACAACTGCTTAATAATCAATCTTTCCACATATATAAATAGATACTAACACAAAAGTTCAGGAACAAGACAGTTCTTCATTATTACGAATAGCATGTACAGAAATAAAAAGTGGAGAGATCACCTGAATCCTTCCACGATCTTCGAGCAGACCGTCGTCCGGATTCGTCCCGCCCTTGCCTCACTAAGAAAATCTCATGACTTGTGCACTCGAGATGGCATATAAATGGATGAACATCTCCAGGAAACAAGGGTTTCCTGTATAAATCTGGGAAAGTGCAGGAGGCACGGGGAATCAGACTTGAACTGGGATTCCAACAGAGTATAATGTCTATAAAATTTCTGTCTCCCTTAGGCCATGCACATGAGGGGCTTTTATACTCCCTCAAAGTAGTTTCAGACAGTTGGAAACAATTGGCCTCGTACTGGGGTGGTTGAACTACTAGAGTAACCATCAACCCAGCCTGAAAATAGAGAATTTATATATATTTTTAATGGTTTTAATGGCATACGCGGAAAAGTACATGTGGACTCGCGTATACACGCGGAAAAGTCTGGGCATACCCGCGTATGGGAATTTTAACACTGTTTTTTAGTGAATTTGTTCAAGTCTGTAGGAATGGGTGCCCAAAGCCATAAAGACAACCATGAATCACCTGAGGGTGAAAAATGATGCTATAACACCCATACAATGCTCTTTTGAGCCTGCACATGTGTGACTCGCTACTGAAGATCTCAAATCCTTCAGGCGGCTCAATGTACACCTCTTCCTCAATGATCCCATTAAAAAATGTAGTCTTCACATCCATCTGATGAATGTGCCAACCCATTTGCACTAAGAGAGCAAGGATGGTCCTTATGGAAGAATACCGTACAACAGGTGCAAAGGTTTCTTCATAATCAATCCTCTCGATCTATGAGAAGCCCCAGGCAACAAATCTTGCCTTATACTTCTCGACACTCCCATCAGCAGCTTTCTTTACCTTGTAGATCCATCTTGATCCTACAACTAATTTTCCCACCGGCCTTGGAATAATCTCCCAAGCACTGTTTTTGACAATGGAGTCATACTCCTCCACCATAGCATCTACCCATGTGGGCTCCTGCACTACTTCTTCAAAAGAAAATGGCTCTGTCACGATACACTTGCTCATAAGAGCCATGTATCCAGTAAATTGGTCAGGTGACTGTCTCTGTCTGTGCTGTGATGTAGGGACTCCTACATTCTGTGCTGCATCAAGCTTTAGTCTCTTAGCTTCTGTGGTTCGCTTTCTGCCTTGTCTGATGTTTGGTTCTACATGAGTGGACTCCTCCGCTCCATGAATCTCCTACTGTGGCTGATCGACATCTAGAGGCTCATCTTTGGGAACAAGAAGTTCCTCCTTTGCATGCAAGTGTAGCTCCCTCTCAAGCGACAACTTCATGGATTTCACCTCATTGAATTTTATATCCCATCGCAACACAGTCATCCGACTGTCTGGAAAATACACACGATAATTGTGGGGTGTTTCTGTGTACCCCACAAATATCCCAACTTCTGCAGTTGGCTCTAGCTTCTTCTTGGCGTCCTTTGTCACATGAATGTAAACAGATGAGCCAAAAATCTTCAAATGAGAAATATCAGGCTTCTTACCAGTAAAAGCTTCTTCAGGTGTACTCATGCCAAGTATTCTATGAGGACAACAGTTTTGCACATAAACCGCAGTGTTGCATGCTTCCGCCCACAAGTGCATCGGTAGGCCCTGGTCATGCAGCATAGCTCGTGCAACACCCACAATCATTTTGTTCTTCCTCTCAGTGACCCCATTCTGTTGTGGGTTATGAGGCGCTATGAGTTCTCTTCGAATTCCTTCTTTGCTACAAAAGTCTTTGAATTCGCCCGAGATGTATTCACCACCATTATTTCTCCATAGAGCTTTCACTTGCTTCCCTGACTCCTTCTCCACCAATGATTTGAACTCACATAAATTTGAGAATGTTTCACTCTTCTTCTGCATGAAGAAGATCCAGCATTTACGAGAATAGTCATAAAAAAATATAACATAATACCTGTGTTTTGCTGTTGAAGCAATCGAGAAAGGTCCACACACGTCTGTGTGAATTCTCTCTAGGATCATCGAAGCACGGTTCTCCTTCTCATGAAATGTGGTCTTCACAAACTTACCCATAGTACATCCCTTGCACTGATCTGACTACGCAAGAGTACCCTTGGGAAGTCTAGTAGAAATTTTCTACAAAATCTTCAAAGCGCCATGGTGAAGATGGCCCAATCTCCTGTGCCATAATTCGCCCTCATCCCAGCTCACCACTTCTTCTGCTTTGCCCACCATTGCAGTGCAGCCATCTACCTCTAGCTTGTAGATATTCTTAACTCGAATCCCTATCTTCTTGGTTTGATCCATTGTTTTATGTTGCAGGAAAGATTTTATATTGCTAAAATCAATGTCATAACCTTTGTCTTCCAACATTGTGACCGAGACCAAGTTCTTCTTCAGACGTGGAACATGCATAACATATTTCAACAAGAATGGATTACTAGACTCCCTATCAAAGGTAATGGTCCCAATGTCGGTCGCACTGTATCGACCATCGTCACCCATCTCTATATGCATCTAGAGGTCCTTCTCCTCCAAGTCACTAAAAAACTCCTTGTCTCCCGTCATATGGAAAGACACACCACTATCAAGATACCACACCAATCCCATATAGCTTGAAACCAAGCATGTTATCAAAGATAAATCAAGTTCAAATTGCGAGGCTAAGGCCTCTCTAGCTACAACTCAAGCAACCTTATTGTTATTCTTCTTCTATGGGCAGTTAGTGTCAAAATTCCGATGTTCTGATAGTGAAAACACTTCACCTTGGACAAATCCTGCTTCTTGCCTTTAGCTTTGGATTTTGAAGGAAATTTATTCCCCTTCAATTTCCTTGGTTTGGCAGCCAAAGAAAAATTATTTTCATCTTAATTCTTCGATGAAGAGCCATCCCTGGTACCCTGCCTTATCTCCTCCTGCACAAGATCTGACCAAAGTCGCTCCCATCCTGGCAGTTTCTCCTGTCCATTGACAGAGTCATCGTAGCTATTCCAACTCTTTGGAAGCTCAAGGAGAGCCAATCTCACCAAGTCTTCATCATCAACAGTAATCCCCACACTTCCCAGTTCATCTCTACAGTGGACAAACTTCATGAGATATTTTGGAATACTGTCACCCTTCTCCATTTTTATTTTTCTGAGCTTGTCTTTCAGCGCCAACTTCCTTTGGTCGCTGCTGCTTTGGAAAATATCTGTCAAAGCCTTCCACATTAAGAATGGAGTGGCTTTCTCATGAAGGCTGGACAGAATATGGTCCTTCAGACCTTCCAATAGAATTCTTCTTGTCTTTGCTATATTATTTTTCCATGCGTCAATTAATGCGGCATTGCTAGATCCTGGCTTAGGAACATTGCTATCGATGAACTCCTTCAGTCCATTATCCTCCAGCACTGCCTCCATCCTGTCCTTCCAGGCTATTTAATTCGAGCTCCCATAAAGGGCATACTCCAATCACAACCCATTGAAATACATTTCAATGTATACTCAACTGTCGCACCAAGAATTTTATAAAGAAAATTCAAATTGTCCACCAGCACAAACTCAACAATTATTCACAATTTCATTCTTCAAGAATTAACACTGTTTGGATATCATGTAGAAATTAGTATACACTAAGCATGCATACATCCAGATTCCCTTGATCTCACAATATTTAACTTGCAAAATAAAAAATCATTCCACTGTTAATATTTTGCAGAAAATTAATTGGAAACACATGTGAAGCATAAATAAAAACAATCACACATAACACAATTGTTTAACGAGAAAGCATGAAGCTAAAAACCCCAACTATCATATATTATGTATCATGGAGATCATGTAACAATCTCATACAAATATTAGTACATCAAACTCTCAGTACAATCAATCGTCACACACTAATCAAAAGAAATCTGCAAATCCATGCACCGATTTCTACCCTCCTGCTAGCCTGCCTCCACTGCGCAATCCCTGCTGAAGAATAGATCTGAATGAATTCAAATTACACTTTCCTTGACTATGCAATCCTCATTGGAAACTCCAATGTGCATGTGGTGCAATCAATGCATCACTATAGTCACAACAGATAGTCCATCTTGCCCTTTCACCTATCTCTCCACTAGGTCTCCACTGGAACTGACATGCACTGTAGTTAACTGCTGTATTTTTCAATTGATTTATGAGTTATTATTTGTGAATTAATTAACTAATTAATTCACTGCACTCTCACTAGTGTATCATTCAGTTAGACTAGATACAACTAGCTCAACTGAGTTTAACTCCATTAACTGAGTTAAACTGAATAACAACTCCATGAACTACTCTTCCAACTCTGTCATAACTTTTCCACTTCAGTTCTAACTGAGTCCTCCATGCATGAACCACCAATAAACCCTAGGAATTGCGTAATTCCTTCAGCCCACTGATTTTCCAAATCTGTACACTGAAATTAAGTGCTCCAAGAGAATAAGTTGATGTTTATTGTCGGATTATTATTAAGAGCTAATAATAATCGACACTTTTATTTTTAGATCGACGATCTATAAATAGACTTCGCCCAATATTCTAAAAATAGAATTTCATCTATTTTTCCAACTTGACCAACCATCCACAAATAGCATCCTGCAACTTCTAAAATATGATCACCATGTCTAAAAATAGACATAGTCTAAAATTAGACTTGCACCAAAAATAGCCTGTGGGCCCACTTAGTGAAGGTGAATCTTTCACTAAGCTCATCATCTTGTTGAATCTCAACACACCCTAGCTTGGGGGTGAGGTTGGAGGGACAAAATCTACTTATCATCCATGTTTAGAAACAAAAATGAAAGAGTGAGACAAAAAACATCTTAGGATGAAATTTGTAGCCAAAATCATAGGCTTACCTAGGTTGTTATATAATAAATCAGTTGTACTAGGATCATTTACATTACAAATTTTCATAATGGCATTACAATGACATAATAAACTACTGGATGATGATTCTGAACTTTGAAAAAATTCCTTCAAGTCTTTGGATCCTGCTTCCTTGGAATTTTGAAAGAAAGGGTAAAACATGACCCTATATCCATTTGTAACATACTACCAAACATCAACACTAAGAGAAATCAAATGGGTTCTCACTCTTATATTACAAAAGAAAAAATATGTTCCATCAAAGAAATGAATTTTGGTTGATGCTTCCTAACAAGCCACGACCCTCGTAAGATATTATTTTAGCTATTATTTTGTTCTTGAAGAAGCCTGCTCTGATACCACTTGTTGGAAATATTGATGGGGGGTTGAATCAATATTTCGTTATTTAAAAAAAAATTCACTTTATTAGTTTGAAATATTATCACATAATCAACCATTATCACAGATATTAAATTGGAAATCCAAATTTGAAGAAGAAACACTTGAATGATTTTCAAACAATCTTCAATTTATTACAATCACTTGTGAGGACAAAAATATTTTGTAAACACCAAATCACAAATATTACAGGCCCAAACCTATCAAGAATGTTGAAAATGAAACTAGTATCAGTCTTCATAATTTTTGTTCGGCTCATTTATTTTCAAAAGAGAAGAAAAGAAAATTATCGTAAAGATAAACAAAGAAAGATTATCTTTATGAGCGTGGATTTCATGCTCAATTTATTTTGTTTATAGGTAAAAGAACCCATTGAGTGATTCTAGGGTTGTTTCATGAGTCGTAGTCCTTGTCATGATGTAATAGACCGTTCTTAGGCTTTTTATATCAAGAAATAAATTTATTTTTTGTGTCAAAATTGTAAATTAAGCCTCCTCCACCAAGTCGGCCTTATCTCCTAGCAAGTCGGCCTCATTGAGGATAATTCGACCACAAAAGAAACTATATATAAGTAGAAAATTTGACCTATTGAGGATTCATCTAAGAATAGCTTCGATATGCAATTCTAAGGAAGAAAGAAGTGAGAGAAACCTAGGAAAGAAGGTCTCCATTACAAAAGAAAATGAAGGATAGTGAAGAAGGAAGGTATGAAATATTCATCATTTCTACCCAAATGTGTGAGAGATATTAGGTAACAGTGTAAAGTGGCAAGGCCGAAGGTACATGCGGAAGTTTGAGAGGTAAGAAGGAAGATCGAGTTCTAATTTGGAGCATATTTGCTTTGACTTAAGTTGACTTTGGATGGTATAAAGCTGATGACTTATGCATCTTTGTCTTGATGAAGGAAGAATGGTTGAAAGGCTGACTTGGTGGATGGAGGAGGTCTTGTTTTTGGTTTAGTGGTATTGGTTGTCTCATTTTGAATTGAATCTTGAATAAGAAGAGAATTTTGGTTGGATTTTCCCCTAGAAGAGGGTTTTTTCCTTGACTAAGAGCCTATACACTGTGTCATTTTTGTTTTTATATTCATGATTTTGGTTTTGATAGTTACTTTATGATAAGAAGACAAAATAATACATAAAATAAGTTAATAAGAATAAAAATACATCACAGGTAATTATCAAGGGAAGAAAGTATTTCGGCCTTTATGATTTTCTAACATGGTATTAAAGCTAAGGTGAAGAAAGGAAAAAGGAAACTTGAAGATCATTTTCTCTCTAGTAAGGATTCAAGGATAAAAAAGATAAGTTTTTGGACTCTTCAAGATATGTTTGTAAGAAAGAAGGAAGTCTTGTAAGTTTTGAAAGAAGTCTTGGGACCTCCCTTGGAAAATATATTGGAATGGTAAGCAACCCTTTGAAGATTCAGTAGAAGAGCTTAAAGAGATTAAGAACTCATCAAGTATACCTATGGAATCATAAAAGAAATATGAAGTCCTGTACACTTTTTTAGAAGTTCCTAAGTTTCGAAATTTTGAGGCAACCTTAAGCCTCAGACTTTTACCACTAAAAGATACAAAGTCTTCAATACAAAGGAACAATACTAGTTCAAAGGTTCGAAAACTGCACAGTGATAGTTCAATAATTGAGTCACATCTTGAAGAAAGTTCATGGGTCCTTTAATGTATTTTTTAAAAGAACCAAAAGTCCTTTGAACGCATATAGACCAGGGATATTAAGAGAAGAAGACAAGTTAGGGGACTCGTTGAAGCATCTACAACAGATACTAAAAAAAATTCAAAAGGAGTTGTTATCAACCATCTGGAAACATTTTTGAAGATATAAAACCATGAGAACAAGAAATTATCCTTGTAAATAAAATAAAGTCACCAAGAGAACAATTCTTTGCATGGAAAGGATACGGTGAAGTTTTATGGAATTTCTGAAGCTAATAGGATGTATAAACTCCTACTTAAGGGATGAAGTTTGAAGGCTTCAAGTGACCAAATATAGACCTATTTAAATCAATGAAATAATAATATTTAAAGTTCGTGATTTGAAGAAATTAAATATGATCTCTCAAGAGATTTCTAAGGCATCGAAATAAATGATCGATTGTTGTCCTCGAGTCTAATAAAATTCATCCTGGTTTCTATGCACATTGGTGAGGGTCGAGACACTTAGTTGGTGAAATAATTACTGGGATATCTCTATGATAAAGGAATCATGTGCTCTAGTTTTGTGTATGGAATATAATCACCCTCAAGTGTGAACATAAAATTGAAAATAGGGACAAAGTTTGTCTTGAGACCAGTAAGAAGTTCATAACAATAATGGAAGTGAAAATACCTTGGACAATGAAATCAAGAAAAAAACATTATAGAAAACTTCTAGTGATCATGTAGGACTAAGGAATGAGAATTAAAGAAACCCTTGTGTTTAAAAAAAAACATGATAATAGGACGAAAATGAAAGGACCTTGAAAGATCAATGCAAGATCAAAATGGAGCCTCTAATTTTTCACAAAAAGATAAGTATTCTGATATTTATCTCTTTCATTTCACTATTTATGATTTAATCTATGTTTCTAGATTCATTTTTGACTTAATTATAACCCTTTATTTTGTGTTTTCCCTAGAAGAAGGTTTGCAGGTATATTCTAAAGAATGCTTGTAAAATAAAGAATTATGGCTAGATTCAGAGGGAGACTCTAAAGAAAAAATTGAGTCCTGAAAGAATTTTTGCTAAAGAGGGAGCCCTTTAAGGTTTGTAGAGCGAGAAACTCAAGATATGTTTAAGATTATAAAATTCATAGCAATTCCCCACCAAGATTTAAATGTATGATAATTTTGTTTTTAAAATAATTTATGTTAATGACTCTCTCATGTCTAGGGTTTTGCTATATTTTCTTGAAAATTTCTATATTGATAGGATGTTTGATTGTTAGATTAAATAAAATTTTGTAGTACTATATTTTTCTATTTTTTCACCTTGGTAAAACCCTAGATTTTGACGGTTTGTTGATAGTATCTAGGGTTTATGACAAAACCCTAGAAAATATTGATGTAAGAGCCTATGGAATTAAAGTTAAAACCTAGGTGTAAACGCTTTTGCTATTGTTGAAACCTTAACAAGGTTTATATTATGGGATATATTAGGTTTGGTCCCTTATTGAACCCTAGATTGATAAAGTTAACTTCATGCTCTTGTACATGTATAGTTTGTTGTGTTGTACTTGTTGATGATGTTCACAGGTACAAATTTGTAAAGTTGTAAGCCTGCCTCATTTTTTATGATGATGAGCATGATGGAAAAGAGGGAGATGTAGAAACCCTGATGACATTGAATTTTACATTAATGATTGAAATATGAAGTCGATTTCAGTGAAAGGAATGATTTTCTGGAAGGTCAAAGTTCTCTAATGATGTGATAATGCAAAAAAAAGAGCCTATGTGGTTGGAAGAATAAAATAATTGATGTTGGACACATATCCCTAATTGAGAGGGATATTGGATATATTTCCTTTTCATAGGAAAGTGTATATCCTCTCTAGTTGAGAGAGAGTACATGGTTCTTTACTTAACTTTTCATGTACTAGGCCAGGACTAAAAACCATACGTCTAGTGAATTCCATGAGGAGAGAATGGTGACAAGGTTGGTATCTTGGAAGTTAGCCTAGATGATACATAAAACCCTATGAGGGAGGATATCTTGCCCTAGATGGTACCTAGAACCCATTTAGGGATGGCACCTTGGCCTAGATGATATAGAGATCCCTGTAAGGGAGGTCATCTTGATACCTAGATCCCTGTGAGAGAAGATATCTTGGTCTACATGATATGGAGATCCCTGTTTTGGGTGGATATCTTGAACTTGAATGTGTCTAGATCCTTGAGAGAGTTGGTACCTTAGCCTAGTTGGTATTGGGATCTCAATTAAATTTGATATATTGGCCTATATGATGCCTTAGTCACTGTTGGGATGATACCTTGGCAGATAGCCTAGATGGTACCTAGATCCCTTGTTTGTATTGGTGTCTTGGCCTAGAAAATGTTCAGAGCTATGTTGGAATTAATATATTAGCCTAGATGACACTGATATCTATGATAAGTAGGTGTTTGAATGACACCAAGGTCCCTAATGAGTAAGTGCCTTGGAAATTGATACTTGGATCACTGATGATGAGTTAGTGTCTTGACACTTGGAACCTTGAATTAGTGTCCTGGTAGGTAGCCTAGATGACACTTGGATCCTTGAATTGGTGTCTTGGTAGGACAGTTAGATCATTTAATTAGGGTATTTACAGGTAGTATAGATGACACTTGGATCTTTGATGATTTTATTTGATACCCTGATAGTTTTTCCCTAAATGGTATCTAGCGTTGTACTCTTCTTAGGAAATTTCAATTTGAGGTCATCATTGTATTGGTTAAACAATTATGAATACCTCCCTAGTTAAGTTATGGGTGGGATGGGGCATAAAGGATATTCAACTATTTGCTACCTCTCTTTCAGCAAAGTTAGGGTGGAGGCTCTTAACCGAAGAAAATATTTTGACCACTGTGGTCAAAATGAAATATATAGACCCAATATTGCTGGATGACTGGATCAGACTCAAAGGAAACATTCTATAAATTCATCAGTTATTTGGAAGGATACCATAACATCTTTAAGCCTGGTGGAAGAAGGTTTGGTTTGTCAGATTGGAAATGGATAAATGTGCAGAATTGGTAAAGATCCTTGGGTGGGGTGTAATGGAAACTATGTGCTATCAGTGGGATTAGTAGAGGAACTCAATTTAAATGGGATCTATTCCCTTTCTCATATTGGAAAATATGAGTCCACGACAATATGGCAGCAGGGGTGGAAACATGGAGGGGAAATTCAGATTGGTTAACAGTGGTGGCAGGAATGGAAAATTTATATCCAGGAGCTTCTTCGATCAAAGGTCGGACTAAAATACATTCTAGATCCATTAAGATGGATTCATCTACAAAATGGAATTTACTCCCCAAAGGTGGGTTATCAATGCTTGGTGAAAGGTCAAGGATGGGAAGACCATGTTTGGTGGTATAAGCACATTTGGAAGCTGAGTTGTCCAACCAAAGCTAGGATTTTTTTCTGGTGCATTCTTAAAAATAAAGTTCCTACTTGGTATTTTTTGCAAAAAAAGAATTTTTAGGGGCGTGGGTGGTGCTCTCTATGTAAGGACGCTGAAGAATCAATTGAACACCTTTTTCTTCACTGCAGGTTATCAAAAAAAATTGGGAGCTTACTTTATTTATGTTAGTTATCCCTTATTGATGGAATGGGAATACTCATGTGGATGCTTGGCATATATGGTGGCACTCAGTATCTGATGAAAACTTCAGGAATTTTCTCCTTATTATTGCTTGGGGAGTATGGATGGCTAGGAATAAGGCTATCTTCAATGGATATATTACTGCTCCCTCAGTGGTTGCTTCTGAATGTGCATCAATTTTCTCTCTGATCCCTTTACCTGAGAAAGTTAATTGCTCTTGGGACATTACTATTGAGCATATTAACTATGATATTCTTTGGGATTTTTTTGATGGTGCCTTGGATGAAAAAAATAGATGCGATGAGGGGATCATGGTCCATTTTAATCAGAATTGGAAATTGGTGATTCGGTGGGAATTGTCTCTGGGTCAAACAACTTTGCATAAATGGTCACCTTAAAACTTCTCCTATGTTGGCTCATACAATTTTTTCATTGGTTCTATTCAGATCTTTGGAGACTCTTTGAATGTTATTAACTGGTTCATCAAGGGTCAGAGATGTCAAAATTATATTTTGGTTCAAGTTATTGAAGAAATACATGTTTTAAAGTTAGCATTTTATTTTATTACTGTATGCCACATTTATAGGGAACACAACTCCTTGACTAACAGGTTATCTAAAGCTGGCTCTCAACAGATTCTGGACTCGTGGAGCATAATTGAAACAAAGGATGGGTCTGTCTATGTGTGGACACCTGACCTTACTGATATGAGTTCATTTTTGCATGCTATTTATTTTTTTGGGTCATATGTTAACTGTATATAGATATTGTATATATTGGTACACTTTCTGGATATTGTGACCACAGCTCCAGGTGTGGTTATTTTTTGGGAGTTGTTTTCCCTTCGGGTAGGCCTGACACTATGATGCTATGTGTGGTTATTTTTTGGGGTTGCTTCCCCTCCGAGAAGGCTAGGATGATGTCTTATTTTCTGATGCCAGTTACTTTTACAATGTTGATGTTTTGGATTTGTTTTTGACAATTTGATCTATTATTTGATTGATGATCAATCTCATATGGAATGCTTAATTGCATAAAAAATGTAACTCTTATGTATTAATGAAAAATTCCATTTTTACCCATGAAAAAAAAAGAGGGAGTGTTGAAAATGTAACTAGTATCAATCTTCATAATTGTTGTTTGGATCTTGTATTTTCAAAAGAGAAGAAAAGAAAATTATTGTAAAGATCAAAGAAAAAATAATTTTGTGAGCATGGGTTCCATGCTCAATTTATTTTGTTTATAGGTCGAAGCACCCATTGAGTGCTTCTAGTATTGTGTCATGAGTCATAATACTTTTCATCATCTAATAGACCATTCTAAACATAATTATTTTTGAGTCAAAATTGTAAGTTAAGCCTCCACCAAGTTGGCCTCATCTCCTAGCAAGTCGGCCTCATTGAAGATTATTTGACCATATAAGAGACTATATATAAGTAGTGAAGTCAACCTATTAAGGATCCATCTAATAATATATTCGATTTGCAATTCTAATGAAGAAATAAGTGCAAGAAACCTAGGAAAGAAGGTCTACTCCATTAAAAAAGAAAAGGAAGGCTAGCGAAGAAGGAAGGTTTAAGAGATTTGATGTAACAATGCGAAGTTGCAGGGCCAAAGGTACATGCCAAAATTTCAAAGATAAGAAGGAAGGTCGAGTTATGATTTGGAGAATATTTTCTTTAACTTAAGTTGACTTGGGATGATATAAATCTTGTTGACTTGTGCATATTTGTCTTAATGAAGGAATAATGGTTGGAAGGATGATTTAGTGGATGGAGGAGGTATTTTTGTTGGTCTAGTGGTCTTGGTTGTATCATTTTTAATTGTTTCTTGAAAAATAAGACAATTTTGGTTGGGTTTACCCCTAGGAGAGGGTTTTTTCCTTGGCTGAGAGCCTACACACCGTGTCAATTGTTGTTTTAATCTTCATACTTTTGGTTTTGATAGTTACTTTATGACAAGAAGATAAAATAAGACATACAATAAGTTAATAAGGATGCGAATACATCACAAGAAATTACCGAGACAAGAAAATATTTTTCCTTTCTGATTTTAAACACTAAGCCTTATCATGGATATTAAAGTGGAAATCCAAATTTGAAGAAGAAACACTTGAATTCTTTTTAGACAATCTTCAATTTATTACAATCACTTGTGAGGACACCAATATTATGTAAGCACAAAATTACAAAAATTACAAGCTCCAACCTTTCAAGAAAATTAGGACATCAATCCTCAGTAAGCACCAACTTACCACTGTTCAAGAGACAACATCTAGGCTTGGAATGTATTCATAGAAAGTTTTCCATCCTAACAACTTGTACACAACTTTGTTAGAACTTGGCACCAACCAAGACTCGACCTCCAATAAGTATATAACTTAGCCTCTAACCATGATTACAACTTTACCTCTAATAGCTTTATAATGTACCTTTCCACAGGGATAAAACTCAGCTTCCAATAGGAATAAAACTTAACCTCCAACAGGTCTGAAACTTGGCCTCCAATAGGGCTGAAATTCGGTCTCCAACATGTTTGAAACTTCATCTCCAATAGAGATGAAACTCGACCTCTATAGTATACTAGAATTGAACCTCCTCCACACTATAATTTGGCCTCCTTCAAACTAAAACAAAAAAAAATTCCCATAAAGTCTATCGAAAATCCTTTTACATCCCAAGTAGGGTAGAAAATATATCCCTCAAAAATTCCTTTGAATCGATTAGAACTCAGCTTTACTTATTTTCTCTTTGTTTCATGAGGTATGAACCTCGTACCTTCTCCTCTGTTTCCTTAGACTAAAAACTATTTGCTTGAGTGAGTGGCTAGAAAGGCTCCTTCTCACTAAATAGTGCACTTGGGTTTTATACTAGGCTTATTTGTCCATTGGCTGGGCCAACTTTTCCACTGGCTGGGTTAACTTGTGAAACTGACATAATGTATAATGATATTAAAAAAATAATTTCTTCTCAAAAATTAGTAATTAGAGGGAATTCCATATAGAATTGGAAGGTATCATAATAAGCTTTCCAACCATATATATTATGCTCCCATTTGAGCTAGTTAATTAGAGTAAAAATGCATTTGAAGATAGGGTATCTAAATGAGGCATCAAAAATCCAAAAACAATATTTATATAAGGCATGCCATATATTTTTGGAAAGGTTTCAAAATATTCTCTTTGAATATGTAACTTTCTCTTTCATTTGGACAACCTTTGACATAATTAACAACCATTTTCAACATTTTGCAAGTATGAAAGATATGATGGTGATGATGTTTTATTAGGAGCTGAATTGACAACAAGAATCATAGGATGAGAAGAAGCCAAGTTTAAGCTCATGGGTGGAAGTATTAAAACAATCCTTGGTGTAATGCACATCCCAATATTGGCTATAAATTTTATTTTTTTAAGAAATATGGGCGATGCAAGTGTAAAAACAATGTTTGAATAATATACATGTAGGATGGTTCAAGGAGCAATGGTATTTATTAGGGGATTTCTAATTGGAACTCTGCATAAGCTATTGGGAAGAAATATTAGTGAGAACTGCAATAGTTTCATTTTTCTTGAGAGTAGAGTAGAAGAAGGAGAAAACACTACAACATCTAGAGAAAATACTATGTTGTGGCATCAAACATTGGGAGGTATTGGAGAGAAGGGACTTCAAGCACTGCATTATAATGGTATGGTAGATGGTATGTATAAATTCTCTTTTTATTTTGATTTCTATTAACATTGTTGATATTATAAGTAGAATCAAGTAAGACACTCCTTTGGTTCTATGAGGTTAGAGGAAATATTATAGTTGGTGCACAATGATGTGTTTGGGCCTGTGTCAATTCCACCACAGGTAAATCAATGTACAATGTATGATATATAGTTGAATTATCGAGAAATATATGGATTTATTTACTTAGGAAGAAATTTATAGTATTTGAAAAATTCAAAGATTTTAAGGCTCTTGTGAATCATTAGATAGAGAAGAAAGTTAAGGTGCCAATGACAAATAATGATGGAGAATTCTATGAGAATGATTTTGAATAAATCTATAATAAGTGTGGTATAAAAAGGAATAAGAATAATCCATACACATATTAATAAAATGGAGTTGCGGGAAGGATGAATATGGCATTGATAGAGAAAGCAAGGAGCATGCTTAGTGGTTTTGGGTCAGGACACGAATTTTAGACAAAGGCAGTGTGCACTGTATGTTACGTAGTAAATAGATCATCTCCATCAGTGTTATATAATAAGAGTCCACATGAGGTATGGATTGGTATGAGATCCTATTTTAAACATCTCAATGTATTTGTATATGATGCTTATGTATAATTTACAAAGGAGAACAAGAGTGAGTTGGATAGGAAAGCTGAAAAGTGCACCGTTATCGGATATAAAGATGGTATGAAAGGTTATAAGCTTTGGAACCTAGAAATTAAGAATGTTTTATATAGTAGATATTTGGTATTTAGAGAAATCAAAGATGTTGTGAAATAGGGAGTCCTACAAAGGGAGAAAGTACCAGAAAATATAGAGTTTTAATTAAAGGTTGGTGAATATGACTCTATAGAAGAATAGGAATAAGAAGAAGAAGATCCACATACTATGGTATTGAGGACAATTCAAGATATAATGAAACCATAAAGGTATAGTCCACCTAATTTATGTTCAAAATTTACTTTGTTTATTACTCATAATGATCCTAGAACTGTTAGGGAGATAGTGGACTTATTGGATGGAAAAATATATAAAAATTCCATGGTTGAAGAAATGGAATCCTTGAACAAGAATGAGGCTTGGGATATAGTGGAGTTTCCAGTTGGAAAAAAATGGGTGTTTAAGAAAAAACTGAATACATAAGGTAGAGTGGAAAAATACAAAGATCACTTAGTAGAAAAAGGTTATTCCTAGGTAGAGGGAATTGAATTTGGTGAGGTCTTTTATCATGTTTCCAAGTTAAACTATGTTATATTTCTATTATCTATTGCTACTAAATTTTATTTTCAAGTAGAAAAAATGGACGCAAAGACAACATTCCTACATGGGGATATGGAAGAATAAATCTACATGAGGTATCCAGAAGGTTTTGCAGTGAAGGGAAAGAAGAGTTGGTGAGTAGGCTAAAAAAGTCCCTATTGGGTTAAAGTAATATCAAAGGATGTGATATAACAAAATTGATACTTATATATTGGGAATTGGATTCATAAGGAGAAATGCTGATCATTGTGTATATTTCAAATTAGTTGGTGATCGTATTATCTATTTGATATTGTATGTGGATGATTTGTTCTTGTTTGTGTTGGAAACAATGTTAATACTGAGAGGGGTGGTGAATCAATATCAAGGATAATTTAAAATTTTATTCCAATTTATATATATGCATTAAAAATTGGTATTCACTGTGAGAGAAACCATTAAAAAATCATAATATCGGCCATATGAATCAACACACACACACACACACACACACACATCATGAGAAACGAACATATGAGACACAAAGGTTTAATGTGGAAACCCTTATGGGAGAAAAAAACCAAATATATATATATTTTTTTTATTGATGTGAAAATAAGAGAACCTAATCTATTACATAAATTTGTTTGTGAGCCACCACTCACAGGAAGCACCAAATCCCTTTGATTATTTGTTAGCACCCACTAGCAGGAAGCACCAAATTCCTCCTTTTTTAGACATCTGATCAACTTGTTAGAGGAACAATGTGAAGCACCACTTCACAGATTTGTTGCAAGAAACAATTTTCAACTCCTTGAATTTATGCAGGCACCAACTTGTAAGAGGCACCAACCCCCAATATTTCTTCATACACCCACTAGAGATGGAATCACCAACTTCCTGTATGCAGGCTACAACCCCCACTGAATAAGGAACTAATGTTAAATGTATATGGCAACCTCTATACTTGATATCAACTCTGATCTCCATAAAAAATCGGCCCTCTATTCTAATCAACAATAATCACTCATACTCAGCCCTCTCTGTACTCTCTCCACTCTACAAAAACATACACTCACATAGGGATCTCTATTGTCGAATTTATTCTTCTACACATGCACTCTTGCCCCATTTCCTCTGCATAGGAACTCTCATCCTCTTATTTGTAGCACAAGCACACTTGATCTCTTCTCAAAAACGCTCACACAAACACATCTCTCAACATAAATCACTCAAAAAAATGTTGCTTCTCCTAAATTTCTCAATTTCAATAATGAGTTTTTTTCCCTTGCTACACATTGGTCGATGCTGTCTCTATTATCATTCATACTTCCCAAGTGCGTAATCTTAACATGGATTCCCATACTGCATAGGAAAAGTATTCTTGATCAATCTCATCCTGTTGTTGCATCAAATTTCCTGGCCAATGTAGATGATTTAAATGTAAGAATGGGAACCTGTGTGTTTTTACATATCGAGAATTAATTCTCAGTCAAAATAAACACTACAACAAGGCTCCCCATGCTAATTAATTTCCCACATAACTTATATTGTACTTCAGGCATGGCTCTCTAGGTCCATGATTAGAGCTTCTACACTTAGCTTTATTTTAACTTGAATTATTCATGTCGTGAAATAAGGCTCAAGGATGGATAATTTTGTTTCAAGACAAGATCCGTTAATTTTCTCCTGTGCATCTGTAGAAATTTGAATAACTGTTAAATTATTCACCAATATTATCCTGATCACACACTATTTGAGCTTCATGCATAATACATAACCTCTTCTACTATTGATCATCAATTTGCGGAATTAAAACAATCGCATGCGCACATTAAAACCATAAAAAATCACACATATAAACACAATATTTATGGGAAAGCTTAAAGCTGAAAACCCCCAACTATCTGTATATTATAATGATAGAGATCATGTAACAATCATAGTACAAACTCCTCACAAGCTCTCAGCACTATCTCTAATTGTTACACACTACACAAGCTCAGATCATACAAAACACTTGCTCCAATTTGCTCCACCTGTTAGCCAGCCTCTACTGCGCAATCCAATATGGATAATCATGAGATCAAGGTTCAAATCCCACCAGTATGTACTGCGCAATCCTCATTGGCTTCTCCATCAATGTGTGTGCAAATCTCATGCACCAGTATAGTCACAACTGATAGTCACACTGCTCTTTCACCTAACCTCTCCACTGGTCTCCACTGAAACTGTCCATGCACTGCAGTTAACCGATGTATTCTTTAGTTGATTTATGAGTTAATAATTAGTGAATTAATTAATAATTAATTCACACCACTCTCACTAATTGTATCAATCAGTTAGACTAGATACAACTAGCTTAACTAAGTTAAACTGAACACAACTCCATTAACTGTCTCATCAACTCCACCAAACTCTGTCACATGAGTTCTAACTGAAGTCAACCATGCAATAGCTCCACTAAACCCTAGGAATAGCGTAATTCCTTCTGTCAGCTGCATGTGCCACATCCAGGCATCAAACCGAAATGCTCCAAGAGGATAAGATAATGTTTATAGTCCAAATATTATTAAGAGTTAATAATATTCGACATATCTATTTTTAGACTAGCAATCTAAAAATAGATTCCGCCCAATATGTCTAAAAAATAGAAGTCCATATATTTTTTCCAACTTGACCAACCATCCACAAATAGCATCCTGCAACTCATAGAACATGATCCATATGTCTAAAAATAGACTTTGCGCCAAAAATAGCCTGCGGGCCCACTTAGTGAAGGCGACTTCTTTCCACTAAGCTCATCATCTTGCTGCAATCTCAACACTCCCTCTCAACAAGATAAGGATTATCTGCAACCCCTATCCTGCCCCTGTGGTATTCGAATTTTCTCCTGGTGAGCGCCTTCGTCAAGATATCAGCATCCCGATCCTCCGTAGGAATGTATGAAAGTAACATGACCTTCTGCTGCACACAATCTCTGATATGATGATACCAGATGTTAATGTGTTTAGATCTATCATGAAATACTGGATTAACTGAGAGTTTGATGCAACTTTGATTATCACAATAAATCATAGTAGGATCCAAGTGTGAACCGAACAACCCGACCAGGATCTTCCTCATCCATATAGCCTCGCATGCAGCCAAACTCGCTGCCATATACTCGACCTCTGCTGAACTGAGTGCCACTGACCGCTTCCCCGTTGTACTACAAGAAACTACACCCGACCCGATACCGAAAATCCTCCGTATTTGGCTGTTTCCCCCGTCCGTCCCAAGTACATGTTCCTCGCATCCGTGAAGCCACTGCACACAGCCTTCACTCTCATCCGACCGTTCGTACCATAATCCATATCCCGACAGCTTCGAGATAACGAAATACATGCTTGCCTGCCTTCCAAAAGAGCTTGGTAGGCTTAACCATAGCTTGCGAAAGCTGGTTAACAGCATAGCATATATCGGGTCGTGTATTGACCAGATACATAAGCGACCCCACCAACTGTCGATAGACAGTGGCATCCACTACCTCCGCTGAAGTAGCATCCTCCTTCCTCCAACCACCAGGAAGAGGAGTATCAACAGGCTCGCAGCCATGCATGTTGAACTTCTCCAGTATCTCCCGAGCATACTTACCTTGAGAAACAAACAGTCCACCACTGCGCTGCCAAATTTCCAATCCCAGGAAATAATGAAGGAGGCCCAAGTCCTTCATCTCAAATTATTTTGCAAGATCCTCCTTGCATGAGAGTATCAACAGCTCATCACCTGTCAAAATAAAATCATATACATAAAGTACAATGATCAACAACTTACCCTCCACCACAATCTGGTATAGGTTAGGATCCGCCTCAATCTTGGAGAATACAAGTCCAGTGAAATAACTTTCTATCCGTGTGTACCAAGCACGAGGTGCTTGTTTCAACCCATACAGCGCTCTCTTGAGCCTGCACACATGCGAATCGCTGCTGAAGATCTTGAAACCTTCGGGCTGCTCTATGTACACCTCCTCTTCAATCACTCCGTTGAGGAACGCAGTCTTCACATCCATATGATGAATGTGCCACCCCATCTGCGCTGAGAGAGAAAGAATCGTCCGTATGGAAGAATACCTTGCGACAAGTGCAAAGGTCTCCTCATAATCGATCCCCTTTATCTGTGAAAAGCCTTGGGCAAAAAATCTTGCCTTGTACTTCTCCACACTCCCGTCAGCTTCCTGCTTCACTTTGTAGATCCATCTCGAACCCACCACTGATTTCCCCTCCGGCCTTGGGACAATCTCCCATGCACTGTTTTTGACAATCGAATCATACTCTTCCACCATGGCATCTACCCATGCGGGTCCTCCACGCTCCGAAAGAGGATGGCCTCCGTCACGATACACTTGCTCATAAGAGCCATGTATCCAGCAATGACTGTGTGACCGTTCGTCTGCGCCGTGGGATGTAGGTGCTCCACAACCTTTCTCGCATCTTGAGCCGCCGCTACTTTCGTAGTGCGCTTCCGCCCTCTCGATGGTTGGCACCGCATGAGGAAGCTCTTCCACTCCATGAATTTCTATGGATGATCCACATCCGAAGCTCATCCTTAGAACCACAATTTCCTCCTTCCGTATGCAAGTGTAGCTCCCTCTCAAGCCACTTCATGGCTTTCTCCTCTCGAAATTTGAGGCATCCCGTCGCACAAACAATCTTTGGCACGTTCTGAAAATACACACGATAGTTGTGGGGTGTATCGTTGTACCCCAAAATATCCCAACCTCTGCGGTCGGCTCCAGCTTCTTCCCGGCATCCTTCGTCACATGAATGTAAACAGGTGAACCAAAAATCCTCAAATGGGAAATATCAGGCCTCTTACCAGAAAACGCCTCCTCGGGTGTACTCATGCCAAGTATCCTGTGAGGACAACGGTTCTGCACATATACTGCAGTATTGCATGCCTCCGCCCACAAGTGAATGGGTAGGCCCTGATCATGCAACATCGCCCGTGCATCACCCACGATCGTTCTGTTCTTCCGCTCAGCAACCCCATTCTGCTGTGGGTTATGAGGTGCTATGAGCTCTCTTCGAATTCCTTCTGCGCTGCAAAAGTCCTTGAATTCGCCAGAGATGAATTCACCACCATTTTCGCTCCTAAGAGCCTTCACCTGCTTCCCCGATTCTTTCTCCACCAGCGCCTTGAACTCACAGAACTTTGAGTATGTCTCGCTCTTCTTCTGCATGAAGAAGATCCAGCACTTACGAGAAAAATCATCAACAAATATCACATAATACCTGTGCTTTGCTGTCGAAGCTGCTGAGAAAGGTCCACACACGTCTGTGTGAATTTTCTCAAGGATCGTCGTGGCGCGACTATCCTTCTCGTGAAAGGTGGCTTTCACAAATTTTCCCAAGGTACACCCCTTGCACTGATCTGACTGCGCAAGAGTGCCTTTAGGAAGCCCAGTAGAAATCTGCTGCAGTATCTTCAAAGCTCCATGGTGAAGGTGGCCTAATCTCCGGTGCCACAACTCGCCATCATCCCGGCTCACCACTCCTTCTGCCTTGCCTGCCATTGCTGCGCAGCCATCTACCTGCAATTGATAAAGGTTCTTAACTCGAACCCCTATCCTCCGAGTCTCACCAGTTTCCTTACTGCGCAGGAAAGCCTTTCCCTTGCTAAAGACAACATCATATCCCTTGTCTTCTAACATCGCCACAGAGATAAGATTATTCTTCAATCCTGGAACATGCATCACTTCCTTCAATACGAAGGGTTTACCAGACTCCCTCTCAAAGGAAATGGTACCAATATTGGTCGCACTGTATCTACCATCATCGCCCATGTCGATGTGCACTCCAAGATCTTTCTCATCCAGATCAGTAAACAAATCTTGATCTCCTGTCATGTGAAAAGACGCACCACTGTCCAGATACCATACTGATCCCGCCACACTTGAGACCAAGCATGCGATCAGTGAAAAATCCAGCTCAAAATGCGAGGCTAAGGCCTCTCCAGCTGCAGATCCAGCAGCGTGGTTATTTTTCTTCTTCTACGGACAATTTGTGGCATAATGTCCGTGTTGGTGACAATGAAAGCACTTCACCTTGGACATGTCCTGCTTCTTGCCTTTCGCACCGGAATGAGAAGCTTTCTTGCTCTTCCCCTTCTTTTCTTTAGTAGCCAAAGCGAAATTCTCTTCATCAGAGTTCCTTGATGAAGATCCGTCCCTGGTACTCTGCCTTATCTCCTCTTGCACAAGATCCGACCAAAGTCGCTCCCATCCTGGAAATTTCTCCTGACCATTGACAGAGTCCTGATAGGAGTGCCAACTCTTCGGAAGCCCAAGGAGAGCCAAGCTCACCAATTCCTCATCACTGGGCCACCCAACACTTCCACTATCCCCGCAGATTTGTGATACAACCTTGAGGTACTCTAACAGCATACTGCCGCCTTTCTCCATCTTTATGTTTCTGAGTTTATCCTTGAGCGCCAACTTCCTCTGGTCGCTCTTGCTTTGGAATAAATCTGTAAAGGCTTTCCACATCAAGAATGGAGAAGCCTTACCATGCAGGCTGGACACTATGTGATCCTTCACGCCCTCCAACAGAATCCTTCGACACTTTGATGTCTTCATTTTCCAAACCTCAATTACGACAGCATCGCTAGAAGTAGGCTTTGGGACTTCGGCATCTATGAACTCCTTCAACCTATTATCATCCAGCACCACCTCCATCCTGTCCTTCCATGCTATGTAATTTGAGCTGCCCTCAAGGGAATACTCCAATCGCAATCCGTTGAAAGACATCTCAACTTCGACACCAAGAAAACACTGCTGCAAATTCGAATTCCACCAGCACAAAACTCAACCGCTTCAATGTTTTGCAATTGCTCCAATGATTAATACTGCTCCGGTACCATGTAGAAATTTGAATAACTGTTAAATTATTCACCGATATTATCCTGATCACACACTATTTGAGCTTCATGCATAATACATAACCTCTTCTACTATTGATCATCAATTTGCGGAATTAAAACAATCGCATGCGCACATTAAAACCATAAACAATCACACATATAAACACAGTATTTATGTGAAATATTAAAGCTGAAAACCCCCAACTATCTGTATATTATAATGATAGAGATCATGTAACAATCATTGTACAAACTCCTCACAAGCTCTCAGTACAATCTCCAATTTTTACACACTACACAAGCTCAGATCATACAAAACACATGCTCCAATCTGCTCCACCTGTTAGCCAGCCTCTACTGCGCAATCCAATATGGATAATCATGAGATCAAGGTTAAAATCCCACCAGTATGTACTGCGCAATCCTCATTGGCTTCTCAATCAATGTGTGTGCAAATCTCTTGCACCAGTATAGTCACAACTGATAGTCACACTGCTCTTTCACCTACCTCTTCACTGGTCTCCATTGAAACTGTCCATGCACTGCAGTTAACTGATGTATTCTTTAGTTGATTTATGAGTTAATAATTAGTGAATTAATTAATAATTAATTAACACCACTCTCACTAATTGTATCAATCAGTTAGACTAGATACAACTAGCTCAACTAAGTTAAACTGAACACAACTCCATTAACTGTCTCATCAACTCCACCAAACTCTGTCACATGAGTTCTAACTGAAGTCAACCATGCAATAGCTCCACTAAAACCTAGGAATAGCGTAATTCCTTCTGTCAGCTGCATGTGCCACATCCAGGCATCAAACTGAAGTGCTCCAAGAGGATAAGATAATGTTTAGAGTCCAAATATTATTAAGAGCTAATAATATTCGACATATCTATTTTTAGACTGGCAATCTAAAAATAGATTCCGCCCAGTATGTCTAAAAATAGAAGTCCATCTATTTTTCCCGACTTGACCAACCATCCACAAATAGCATCCTACAACTCATAGAACATGATCCATATGTCTAAAAATAGACATAATCTAAAAATAGACTTTGTGCCAAAAATACCCTGTGGGCCCACTTAGTGAAGGCGACTCCTTTCCACTAAGCTCATCATCTTGTTGCAATCTCAACAGCATCATGGTCCTTCACTGTCTTGAATTATATTTTTCGGCATTCACCATTGACTCAAATAAAAAATTCAACTGCTGACTCATCCATGCATATTTGACCCAATAATGGCCATAGCTAATTATGGCACAACTGCCACATATGGTGGAACCCTACCAAAGTAGTTTCCGACCCGTTCATCTAAAGCCCAAAGGCTTTCCATTAACAATGCTGCCAAATTAACTTACCTTGGCCCTTTTTTATTTTAACCGTGAATGCTACCAATTTCAACGATTTATTCCTTTAACTCCTTTTTCTGGCACCTTTACGATTTTCTGTCATAGGACTACTTCCCATGACTGTCGACTAAGCCTTTAGGGGCTAAGCCGCTCTACAACCTTCATGGGATAAATTCCCTTTGTTAATGGTTCCATGCCATTGGTATCATTTATACTCGAAATGACCAAGGTATGGCACTACGGATGGAGCTCCCAATCCTGATGCTTTTATCTCAAAACTTCTTTAAACTGCACAAAAAACTTCTTTCGGGTTCCATACCTTCGAGATGACGTGTCTAGTGGGGTCCGCTCGCTGTAACCAAGAGCTAATAAAAATGCATCCAAGCTGAGTCAACTACCACATTTTCCCGATGTTTCTTTCTGGATGACTCTGCCTGTGTTCCTTCCTAATCCTTCCAGGATGATGTCATGGTTATTTCATCAACCCAACGTGGAAAATATTGAGTGGTGACACGTGTCACCCGAATTTGGCCCATTAGACCACCCAAAAATGTCAAACTTTCCTGCTACGTGCCCCCTGTAAAGCTACGTCATTTTGACATGATCTACCACCATCATCTCTTGAGAGCCAATAAAATGCTGCTATGTGTCCTATCAGAGAGGGGAGAGAAGGGTCCCTGAGACCATGTTTTGCGAACAATTTCAATTATTAATAAAAAACCACCGGGCTCAAGAAACCAAACTCAACACCACTCCATTTTGTTTTGTGGTATTAGGAGTGGTCCTAAATTGTTTCTCCACAGTTGATCTTCGCAATCGATGGTATGGGAAACCAATTCCTGACACTTTGAGGCTTGACAGGACTTCCATACCCATGGATGTTGGAATGCCACCACGTGTATCACCGCCTATCTCTCAACACTTCCATTTTTCTTCCTCTTTGCAATCCTTTGAGATGAGCCTTGTGAGATGATGTGTAGTGTGGGGTTTTACTGACGCATTTTCCATTGAATCATGCTTTCCTTTGTGGCTTGACAACTTACATATAGAAGCTTAACTTTGTGTGCCTATTTTAATAATGTTGGGTGATTACCTCTGCCCTTCTCCCACTGGGATAGGTTGTCAAGTGGGCTCTGCCTGTGGCCAATGAAAAATGCTTCTTCTCCTCTGCTGGTGCTCCTCGTTATCCCGCTTAATTGCATCCTGAGGCTTTAACTTGTGTGCCCTTTACAAAATTCCAGGGTACATCCACTGAGGTAACTCCATTAGCAGCTAAGCCAATAAAATTGCTTCCCGCTGCTATGTTTTTAGCTCGCATCCGTGTGACGCTTCCTTTAGTGGATCCGTTAACAGTTCTGCCAACTCTGGCCACTACCAAAATTGGTCACCACTTTGACCCATGACCACATTTAACTCTGCCATCTTACTTTAGGGCACCTCAACTTTGACTGGAAATAAATTCTTATCCAGGAGGCATTTGTAGACTTCCACATACCATTTGAAATCTCTTTCTGAGCACTATCCAACTGTGCCATCTCCAAGAGCATCTGAGTTAATATCTTGAGGCAAGGCACTCCCAACCATCATAGTAATTTTTTCATGGCTTATTTAATAATCTTGCTACTGTAATGTTTCTCTAAAAGATACTGCAACAACCATGGGAATCCCCCTGATCTTAACACATCAAGCACATCAATGCTATCCCATTTACCATCATAAATAGGCTAGTGGAAATCAAATCCAACATCTTCTTCCATAAACATCCATGCTAGTCTGGTTGAAATCAATTCCAACACTCTTGCCAAATGTCAGACAATTCCAACTACCCAACACATCTCTCAACATAACTATTTGAAATCAATTCCAACACACTTGCTACCACTAGCCATCTAGGAAACGCCAGCTGTCTAATAATACCCCCCTATGGCATTGATGACAACCCCTCCTCACTTATCCACATTGATGGACAATTCTCATGCTGCTTCCACACATTTAATTGCATGAGCCAAAAATGGCTTTCTCTCCTCTGCATGGGCCATCAAAAATTCTCCAATAATGTTCTCTCCCCCCTTGACATCAATGTCAAAGGTATGCAAGATTATTTTCCTCCCCCATGCAATCACTGACTGTGAATTATCGAGGGTCTGGATGCTAATGTGAATTCTACTCTGCAGACTTCTTTTCAAGGGCTGATAGATACTGCTGCTCTATAAAATAGACATATGTAATAAGCTCCCCCTGAACATATACTACATCTACTTTAAATACATCCCGTTTTGAACACCTTATGGTTTTTTACTGAATACTTTCTCTTCCAATGCATATTTTGTACTAGTTAAAGGAAACTAATATCAATTAAATTTTCTCATGGTATTCCTACTACTACAAATACCATCCAATAATGATGCATTTCGCTTTATCTTTGTCACTACTTTTTCTTGTTGATTCAAGTGTTATGTTCACTTCTCCTGAGCATGCTAACAGTTAGCATTTCTCCCCATGAGATCATGTTATTCCAAATATGAATTGCTTCTTAAATAACACCAATTGCACCAAAACGTTGATATAAATTGGGCAAAGTACCAGGAAAAATATAATAGCTTCTTATAAAAAATAAATTCCCACTTGCATAAGAGGTTGCTCCATACAAAACCAGACCACCAATTTCCATAGCAATACTAATTTAAGGCTAAGGGAAATTCAAAGCTTGTACCCATTTTGTTTCATGAACACAAGGCTGCTAAGAAAAATCAAATTCACAACTTAAATGAAATGAGGGTATTTCACCCAAGATGAAAACATTTCATTTCATATGCAATATTTCTTCATGAGTTTGAAAATTGTTTCTTGCTATTGCTTTATAAAGAATATCCCCCTGAGCCAATCCTCTATGATCTCATGCATCCACTTCCTTGCATATGTGTGGGGACAAATCCTGCGGACCTGACTTGACTATGGAATTTTTTTCATTCCATAATTCTATTGTATCTCTTCTTGTCCCACAACATAAAATTTTGTTGAGTACTCCCCTGAAGCCACGTTGAATTCTATATCCTTTCTCTTGCAATGATGATACATAAAATAAAAAAATTCATTATCGTAATCAACAAGGGGACTCAACCATACCTCCAAAGTTGATATGAATTACATTGAATGTCTTTTCCTAGCTCCATGCATCTGACTTATTCGGCCTCTCTAGAGGTCATTCTATTATTTCAATGAAGAGAAAAAAATGATCTACTCCCTTTGAGAAGATTATCCGCCTTCATCCAAACCTTCATTAGCTGAGTACTAGCAGCATCATTTCTTCTTAACTTCTCCTTTCCCCATATTTGGGAATTTTCTTGGCTCCACATGGCTAGAGGGCACTCCTCTTTACTTTCTAATTTCTTTCTCCATATCTTCTTGCTACCTTTTTTCATTACATAGGAGCCTGCTACAAGATTAAGAGGATCATTCTTCTTGATTTACTTCTGAAATATTTCTCCTCTTTTCAACTTGCTCCTTTGACACTTAACGTTGAAGACAAACTCATATTGATTTTTTCTATTGTTCCTTTTTGTCTTCAACTCCCAAGTTGCAATATTTGCATGCATATGATGAGAAACATGCTTTTATTCTCATATCTGTAATTTTTTCTCTTGTGCCCAAGATTTCCATAATTGTAGCATCTGTCATATCATAAGAATGGGGCAGAGGAGTTACTATTCTCGACAAAATTATTGTAAAAAATTATATAGCTACCAACATGCTTACTCCTAGCCATTTTGTGCATTATTGGGTTGTTGATACCCAACATATCTTGTTTTATTTCATGCCAACTAAACTCTATGGTGTTATGTCCAAAAATATTGAAAGAAAAGAAAAAACCATGAAAACGATTTTGATGACAAAAATTACCTTTCTTTGAAGGCTTTGTCCTTGAGGGGGAAAGGACTTATTTTGGTTCTTTACATGCCTTCCATGGCAACCTATATTCCTACCTTGAAACTTCTCAGTTCTCTTATGTTGCTCTCCTCGCTTTTGCTTAACATTATACTATTGCCTCTTCTTCTCTTGCTGCTACTTCTTTCCTTGCTACTACTGCTGTCCAACAAACTCTTTTCCCTTTTTGTTGTTGGAACCTCCAACTACCCTTTCTTGGATGGTTGACCTTTTAGCCTTTTCCTTCTTGGAGCTTAATTCTTCTTCGAAACCAAAACCTGCCTTGATGAGTGGGGATCTCTTCTTAACAAGCATCTCATTCAAAGCCTTTCTTCTCTCCTCAAGCTTATAGTATTGAGACAACTCTTTATTTCAATTTTATACGTCTCGTATCAATAAGACTACTTCAGATTGGAGTCTTTCACAAGGAACTTATATTTCCTTTAACTGATTGGTCAACATCCCATTAAGTCCGCTAGCTTCTTGTTGTTGAGTATTTAGTTCAATAAGTGTTTTACTCAACTTATCATTATCAAGCTCATTTACTTGTAACTACTCCTTTTTCTTGATATTTTCTTCTGTTAGCTCTTTGAACTCTTTTAGAGTAGAGACAAAATTCTTTCTAAACTAGATCATTTTGTCCAGATCCTTTTCTCCACTATTAGAGGTTCTAGATGAACTCCCACAAAGCTCTAAATTCCTCTCTATGTCCATGGACCCTTCCACATGTCTGAGGATTAATACACCTTAATCACTCATAGGGATACTCCTATTCTCTTCTTGGGATATACTCTCTTCTTCTTCAGAGGATCCCTCATTTTCTATTGTTACTACAGTAGGTCGATCTTCATTACTACTACTATATACATGGATATGTCCATCTTTAAGTGATTCACATGAACATATAGATAATGAATGACCTATTTATTTATATTTATCACAAATAAATAGCTTACCTTCTGAGCATCATGGCCTCTTATACAGGTCTTATTCTTCACCATTCTTGGAGTGAAGTTCACCAATTTTCTCACTCGAAGAAATATCTTCAATATTTTGACCATCTTTCCTTTTATATGCCTTCTTTTTTTTATTTTGGTGTACTACTTGAGCAACAAGGTTATTCGACCTTCTCTTGAGCCAGAATGCAATATTTTCCATATAGAAAATTCAATCTATCTAGCATTTCATTTGCTATCTCACATTGCCTTACTTGCTTAGAATTTGGCTTAGACAACCCTTTCATGATGATTTCCTTGGCTTTTCATTATGATCACTCTTTTCTCCATTCAATAAGGAGCATCGTACATCAACATCCAAATCCATTAAATATGATTCCATTATAACCTTCCAAATTACATAATCTGATCCATTTAAAAATGGAACTCCTTCTGGTGTAAGCCAAGTTTAATTAGCCATTATTTCCATTTGATCTACCATCGAGCGATTAAGGTGTTCCTGAAGAAAATAGGAGCTGATACCAATTTTTGGAAATAATTGTGATAGTGAGAGGGGGGTTGAATCAATATCAAGGCTAATTTAAACTTTTACGTCAGTTTATCTTTACTCATTCAAACTTGGCATTCACCACGATAGAAATAATTAAAAAAACATAATAAAAACCATATGAATCAACACAAGCACACACATCATGAGCATCAAACACATGAGACACAAAGGTTTAATGTGGAAACCCTTCAGAGAGAAAAGCCACAAAATATTGTTTTGTTATTGATGTAAAAGTAAGAGCACGTACTCTATTACATGAATCTGTTTGTGAGCCACCACTCATAGGGAAGCACCAAATTCATCCTTTTATAGACACCTGATCATCTTCCCAGAAGGACCATGTGAAGCACCAAATTCACATATTTTTTTCCAGCACCAACTTGCAGGAGGCACTAGCCCCTAATATTTCTTCAAACACCCACCAGAGATGGAAGCACTAACTTCCTATACATAGACTTCAACCCACACTCAATAAGGAACTAATTTTAAATGTATATGGCAACCTCTTTGCCTAATATTAACTCTATTCTCCCTCAACACTCGACCCTCTATTCTGCTAAAAAACAATCACTCATACTCAACCCTCTCTACTCTCTCTCCACTTTGCAACAACATACACTCACACAAGGCTCTCTGCTCTCAAAATTAGTCTTTTGCACATGAACTCTTGGAATATTTATTCTGCATAGGAAATATCAACCTCTTCTATGAAACATAATCACACTTGGCCTCTTCTCAACAATGATCACAAATACCGATCTCTCAGCACAACTCAGTCCACACAATGTTTCTTCCCCCAAATTTATCAATTGCAATCCTGATTTTTATTCCACTGCTGCACACCAGGTTGTGTATCTAATGTCCTCCATGCTTCCCAAGTGCATACTCTCATCATGGATTCCCATACTATATAGGATAGGTCTGCTTGATCAATATCATCTTTTTGTTGCATTAAATTTCCTGGCTACTTCAGTTTCTTTAAACATAAGAATGGGAACCTGTGTGTTTCTCCATAGTGATAATTAATTCTCAATAAACCTACACACTACAACAAGAATCCCCATGTTGATTAATATCCCACAGAACCTATATTTTACTTCAGGCATGGCTCTCTAGGTCCATGATCACAACTTCTACACTTAGCATTATTTTCACTTGAATTATTCGTGTCATGCAAGAAGGCTCAAGGATGGATAATTCTGTTTCAAGGTAGGATCCATTAATTTTCTCTTGTGCATCATGGTCCTTCACTATCTCGAATTAGAGTTCTCAAAATTCACCATTGACTCAAATAACAATTTCAACTTCTGACTCATTCATGCATGTTTGTCCCAACAATGGCCATAACCAATTATGTCACAACTACCACATATGGTGTAACTTTTCCAAAGTAGTTTCCAACTCATTCATCCAAAGCCCAAATTATTTCCATTATCACTACTTCCAAATTAACTTACGTTGGCCCATTTTTATTTTAATTGTGAATGCTTTCAATTTTGTCGATTTCGACCTTTAGCTCCTTTTGCTGACACCTTTTATAACACCCTCCTCCCACATTTACCTAATATAACCGATCCATCGGGGTAAACATGTGTCAAAGAGTTACTATGATATGATTCAACCCCCTAGATCACCTTAAGGAAGTGGAATAAAAAAAACCAAACCTTACTGAACTTCCTCAAGTGCCACATGACCCCCAAGGGCTAAGCCACCCTTCCAAGTGTCCAAGCCCTAAGTTAGCTTGTTGTTTGACTAAAATAGAGCCCAATTTTCACTAATGAAAAGCCCTCCTTGTAGACGAAACCTTCCAGTCACATGCACAACATGGGAATCCATGCAACATAAGACTTCTCTAGGCAGTTTTGTGTCAACGACCCTGAATTTTGAGCCACTTTTTCAGGGGAAAGACTTAGGTATTTGTCTAGAACTTCATGAAACTTCCAGAAATTATAAATAACATGATGACAAGGCCTATAAAGAAAAAATTGAATAAGGACCTAACCTGACAAGGCCTAGCCATGAAAAACATTCTATCAAAAAAATCATGAATATGTAATCTACAGATCATATAAGAAAATCTAAACATAGGAAATTTATTCTTATCTAAGAATATCCAAGAAGGACTGATGTCCTCTCATAATAGCTGCATTATCATCTATTATGTCATACATTCATTTTTCATTCATTTACTAAGAAAATCATGATGAGAGCCATAACTAAGATCTATCATAAAACCATGCTTATAACTCGAATATAACCAACAAAATAACAATGATACAACAACCATTAACATCACATAATATAAAACACATTTACACATAATACACGAGTAAAAGAGCTCTTATTAACATATGAAAAATCCAACCAAGCTAGGGACTTCCATGTACCACTCGACCGTAGATTGTGTTGAACCAAATATTTCTTTTAGCCAATCAACCCCATGCCATATTGTAAGCATGAATGTGGGACTCACAACAAAACCAATTGAGAATTTCTCAGGATTTACTATTAGAAAATCAGAAAGGTAGAAAATTTTTCTTTACATTGATAATTACTTGAGATGTTTTTATGTTGTTATTAACTTTCTTGTGTTCTTATTTTATCTTAGTTCATTAAGAAAATTACCAAAAAAATAACACGAATATCAATGACACTAGATGTAGGCAGACAACCAGAGAAAAACCCCTATCTAGGGGAAAACCCAACCAACAAATATTCCTTCGATAGTTTCACGAGATAATACAAGACTCTTTGATCTAGACACATAATTCCTATAATCACCAAGTCAACTATTCCCTTCTTTTGCAGATGATAAATTTCTAGCAACAACTTTGACCTAGAACAACAACAACATTAGCAACAACACTTCGATATAATAACAAAAAAAAAACCTTGAACTAGAAGAAGTAGAAAATTTGACCCTGATGCAACATCAATTTCAACCTTGATGCGGTAGAAGCTTCAACCTTGATGCAGTAGGCCAGAAATTTTGATCTTGATGTAGTATCCCAATAACTTCACATGTGTGAGAGAGATGACCCAGAAAAAATTCGATCTTGTGATCCCTCTTCTTCTCCTACAATTTCGTACACTTTTTCTTCTTGTGCTTGTATATCAAACTTGTGAGTGATCCTCCAAATGAATCGAACTACACTGTATTTACAACCTCTTATAGAGTTTGAATTACCCTCATGTAGGCCAACTTGAACATGTAAGGGCCGAATTTGTGTGGAGGTGAAAAATTAATTATTTGACTCAATACTAATTCTTTTTACATGATTCAAAAGCCTAAGAAGGGTCTCATAAAACTAACAATGACTCTAATGACTCAATATAAAACCTATAATTCCTCAATGGGGACTTTCATAATGACCCAAGCATGAAACCCATGCTTTAATAAGTCATAATAATAACAATAATAACAATAATAATAATAATCATTTATTTTCATTTATTTTGATAAATATATATCAAAATGACTCAAATAAAATTATGAAGATTGAACCTAGTTACATTCTTCAATACTCCCTCTTAACTAGGGAGTTATTCATGATTACACATAAATATACAAGTACAAGGAATATATCGAAACATATGAACAATGAAGAATTTAGGCACTACGGTGCCACTAACTAGATTCCTGACCAGGGAAATCTGTCCAGGTCCATGAAGAGTTTAGGCACCCACAGTGCCACAAACTAGATTCCTGATCAGGGAAATCTATCCAGGTCCACGAAGAGTTTAAGCACCCACGGTGCCACAAACTATATTCCTTACCAAGGTAATCTATATAGGTGGGACTAATATGGAATAATTCTTTCAACCACTCTAACCATCAACCCAGGGATCCAGGTGCACAATGAAAGGTTAGAGCTCTATGACCAAATCCACCCTCCCTACTTTGGGAACTCGATATCAACACACAGGTTGACCAAATGTCCTCCCAGGCATTACACAAATCCTCAACACTTCCCGATTATTCAAATTGATAACAAATATCTATTGAGCGAACATATAGGTGACAAAAAGTGTGTGAAACATGCTAAATCTGAGAGATTTACCCGTGCAAACACAATCCCAATCAGTAACAAGATTTCAAATATACATAAATAAACACAAACCTCAGGGGTCTTCAAACATCTTGATGCTGCTTAATAATTTATCATAGCAGGACTTATAGAATTCTTCGAACAAATCTGATGGAAGTTTATCTACCATGCAACTTCATTTCCTACTTCACATGCACCAACCTATTCTACAACTGGATCTTACTTTTCTTCTTTCAACAACACCTCAATATACATTCTCCAATTTCTTCTTCAAGGTATCCATCATGACTATTATATACCCTCCCATTCAACTTGGGAGATATACCTTTTCTTTTATCTAGGCTCCCTTTTAACTTAGGGAGATTAAATTATTTCTATAATATCAAAGAATCTTTCATGGATTCATTCTATTTTATCAAATTCATCTTGATCACCGTTATTCATATGATTTCCTTCATCATTCTTATCAATCAAATCAACTTTACTTATGAATATCTTCAACATCTTGAAGATTATGTACCTGCACAATTTAAACAACAAGTGCAACCAAATATATATATAGAAGCATGAAGTTAACTGTATCTGAATCATACAATAATGGAAGAATTTAGAATTTTAGATATCAAATACCTAAACTTATTTAGGTTCATAATGAACAAGAGACACATATACTTCAACTTCTTGCTTGGGTTTTGTTACAAAACCTAGATCACATCAGTAAATTAATCAAGATATTAGTCTAGGGTCTCAATATTTCCTTCAGAGATATGAAAAAATCTAATATGATATATTGCGAATCCTATAAGTAATTCAAACAAGTATAGTTCTACAATGCATCTAACAATCTTCAGAATCTATATGTTAGACGTCTACTGGGATTTAATGTAAAACCTACATTCCATCTTTGAGACACTCAACCTTAGATATAAAAACAATCACAACACAATATGAGGTTTTAACAATATGAAAAAATTCTACTTGGGCTTGTAGTGAACCCTATATTTATCATCATGAAGTAATATCACCATATCCTAGAATCTCAAACTTCTAGTAGAGCTTAGTTACAAACCCTAGAACAATGAGCATCAACAATTAGGTTAGCACACATATCTAGGATTTCATAATCATGCAAAAACATATCACAACATATATTAGGAAAACCCAATACACAAATATAAATATATTAAAGCTATACATGTAACAAACTTGATCAGACGAACAAAAATACACCCAGGGTTTCATTCCTCGGAGCTTACTCTAGATATCATAAGGGTTTAGCTCATAAACCCTAATTTACCAAAATATATAAAGGTTTATAATTTCAATACATAAACATTACCATCCAACCCTAAGGAACTAGGATTTTCATAACAATACCAAAACCCCAAAAATGACATTACCATAAAAACCCCAAACATCAAAGAATAATATTTTCTAGCTTTGATCAATAACCCTAAGAAGATTAAGGTTTTCACATAAGCATCGACATACCCTTAGGTTAGGGTTTTTACAGAGAACCTTTTAGGGTTACATAAAAATATGAATTATTTTAGTGTGGGTAGATTCAATATAATTATTAATCACCCAAATAAGAATGATTGTGATTCAAATGCGCTATACACAACAATGTTAGTAATGTAGAAAAAATTATTAAAACAAATGAATATACCTTTATCACGAAGAGAACAAAGCTTATGGTTTAGACATACCTTTGAGTTTTTTCTTAAAAAACCTTGTAGGAAATCAAATTCAATATAACTTCTATCATTCTTTATCTTGTGAGGTCTCCTCCAAAACCCTTGAGCAATCAACAAGCTTTCCTAAACAAGGAAAATATGAAAAGAAATGTTATTAACATATAATAAAAGTACATATAGATAAGAGAGGGAAACCAAATATAAAGATATAATGCAAGGAGTAAGATACTTATCTTTGGTAAAATGGTGAAGGATCCCTCTTAATCCAATCTTGAGGGATACCTATAACCTTATCGAAACAATTCAAAAATGTTCTACCAAAGCAAGTTAGACCTATGAGTATTAGAAATCAAAGCATAAAGGAAAAAAAATCAAAAATTAGAGTAGAAGGATATGTAAGAGATAAATTCACTACAAAATAGGACTTTGACTTTGGATCCTTCCATATTGTTCTTCTTTGGTGAACCTTCGTAGGAATTTTTTTCTTGATCCCTATCTCTTCTTTTATTCCTCGGATTCCTAGGACAATTAATTCTATATGACCTATATTGTGACAATTGTAGCATTCAATCTTGGATATGTATCTCTTCTTCCTTGTCCCTTTGGAATTGTTTCCTTTATTCTTCCAACTGTTGATCTAAAGAAGGATGCTGATTTGGATAAGGCCTCACACATCTCTTGAGTAAAATCTATGTTGGAAATATATGGGATGAGGTTATCATTTATTCCATCTACCATTAGGCTCATGGAAAATATATTTGTTTCTCTAAACTTTGATTTATATGATTCACTTGTAGGCTTCTTGAATTTTCCTTTGATTATATCTAAAACTTGTTCCTCTCGAGGATGTGATCTATTCTCTTTTTCCATGCCCTATAATTGGAGGCTTCTTATAATTTGTTTCTCCATTTATTGAGTTAGACATGGTTCTTGAAGATAGTAGGCTTGACACCTTACATGATCCTTTTCCTTGATGACCCCTATTCAAACTTATTAAAAATCCTTATTCTCCTTTCAATATATCTCCAGGCTACAATTTTCCTTCTTCACCTTAGCTCTGATATCATGTTGGAAAATAAGAAAGGCAAGAATATTTTATTTACGTTGATGATTAATTGAGATGTTCTTATATTATTATTAATTTTTTTGTGTTCTTATTTGATCTTATTTCATCAAGAAATTACCAAAAAAATAACATGAATATCAATGACAGTAGATGTGGGTGGACAAGCAAGGAAAACCCCTATCTAGGGAAAAATTCAGTCAACAACTCTTCCTTCCATAATTTCACAAGATAATTCAAGACTCTTTGATCTAGAAACAAACTTCCTCCAATCACCAATTCAACCCTTCCCTTCTTATTTAGATGATAAATTTATAGCAATAAATTTTACCTAGAACAATAACAACGATAACATCAACACTTCAATCTAATAACAACAACATAACCTTGACTTAGAAGCAACAGAAACTTCAACCCTGATACAACAACAATTTTGACCTTTATGCAGTAGTAGATTCGACCTTGATGCAGTAGCAACTTCGACCTTGATGCAATAGCAACTTCGACCTTGATGCAGTAGCCCGAAAATTTCGATCTTGATGCAGTAGCCCAACAACTTCACACTTGTGAGAGATATGACCCAAAAATACTTCGATATTGCAATCCATCTTATTCTCCTGCAATTTCGTACACTTATGCTTCTTGTGATTGTATATCAAACTTGTTAGTGATCTTCCAAATGAATCGAACTACACTTTATTTATAGCCTCTTCTGGAGTTCGAATTACCCTCATGTAGGATGACTTGAATAGGTAAGGTTCAACTTGGTGAGGAGGTGACAAATTACTTATTTGACTCAATAATAATTCTTTTTACATGATTCAAAAGCCTAGGAAGGGTCTCATAAAATGGACAATGACTCTAATGACTCAATATAAAACGTAGAATGGGGACTTTGACCTATAACATGATGACCCAAGCATGGAACCCATGCTTTAATAATTCATAATAATAATAATAATAATAACATATTTTTATTTCTTTTGATAAATATATTTCATTATGAATCAAATAATATTATGACAACCAGACCTATTTACATTATTCAACTTTTACCACAGTCCCACCAAGGTATTCCTGGGGAAAAACAAGGAACATACACTACCATGATTTACCGCAATCCCACTGTCTAGGGATCACTATGACTATACTATCATGGATTCCTCTAGATCTTTCCACCTAAACTGTGAGGAATTTATTCTTATCTAGTCTCTAGGCTTTAACATATATCCCACCATTCACCAGTAAAGGATTCCATGGCCCAACAAGACTCCACCCTCTAGGCTTTAATATATATCCTGCCATTCACCAGTCGAGGTTTTATAGGCATAATTAAGGGAAAACACTTCTAATATTTACCATATATATTGCCATTCACCAATCGAGGATTCCTAGGCCCACAGAGGTACACACAATCTAACTTTACTGCAATACCACCTTCACCAGTCCAAGGATTCCCAGGCCTTGTGTTTCTTCTTCTGAGACCACCCAACTTAGTTTCAAAACCATATGATAATCCAAATCAACCAAGTAAGAGACACCCCATCACACCATGGTTATCCAGAAACGGAAACAAAAGGCTAAAAACCACTGTAACATCTGGAAAAACCCATTCCAATGCAAACAAGAGAACCAAATACACACATACATGTACCACACATGCAAAAACTAGTAAAGAAATCATACATGCAACTCGATACCTAAAGTAATCTTTTTGTAGTCACTTGATCTTGCTCTTCTTTGCTTGATCTTTGCTTTCCTTTGTCTTATTTTTCCTTCCTTTTATTTTCTTGATCCAATGCTAGAGTGCTCCAAGAAAACTCTAAGTGTCCAAGAGTATGAGAGAGAGAGAGAGAGAGAGAGAGAGAATAGTGAGATCTCCACAGTCGAACTGACAAAATTCTATGAACTAATCCTCATAAGCCTTTTTATCAATGAGGCCTCTAATTTCTTCAAATTTCCATTATTTTCCTTCATTTTCCTCCTCGCATGCAACCTATGACCTTTCACCTTCCTTTTCTCCTAATTTCCATTATTTTCATAAATGAAATGCCAAATAATGCCTCTTTCCTTTTCAAATGCCTTTTCCATTTCCTTTTCCAATTTTTTTAGCCATAATAAACCAAATGAATACTCACACTAGAATTATTTTCCCAACATTCAACTTGGAATATGTATCCCATGACCTTGGTTATTATTTGTCCTTTATTAGCTTTATTACATGGATTTTTAACCCAGGGATGTTACAGACCCCTCCCCCTTAGGGGAACACTGTCCTCGATGTTTAATGACACCTACAACTAGCAAAACCACTGAAAAATGAAAACATACTACTTATGGAGCTTTATAACCCAACTCGATGAAGTATTTACAATGACTAACCTGCTGGAAAAAAAATAAAATAATAATAATAAATAAATAAATAAAATAAAAAATAAAAATAAAAAATACAAACATTATTGGATATTTATAACACAACTCATTGCGATTTTTACATCCATATACATATATACATATACCAAAACACCATGCCAAAACATGTACCAAATCATCCACTCAACTAGCGAATAGAGAAGGATACATAGCCCACATTTTATCATTCATCTCCCATGTAGCTTCATTAGGCCCAAAGTGATTCCACTGCACTTTAACTTGCTTGATTTCTTAGTTCTAGAGCATGAACATATTTCTCTACAAAATACAATGATTTTTCAACTGGAAATCGCCTTCTGGGTCCACCTGCAATACAGACCAATTAATAACATGATCAACACCATTTACATATATTTTAAGCATTGGAACATGGAAAACATCACCGACTTTCACTTTCGGAGGTAGTGCAAGTCTATAGGACACTGGTCCAATCCTCTCAAGGATCTCGAAAGTCCCACTATACTGAGGGGATAAATTTGCACATGACTCGATCCTCAAGGATCTCTTCTTGGGCTTGATCTGCAAATACACATGTTTCCCAACTTGAAACTACTTAAAAATTTTGTTCTGATTTGCATAACACTTTTGTCTGTTTTGTGCTGCCTTTAGATTCTTCTTGATTTCCTGCATTTCCTATTACATTTCTTCCAACATATCCTGTCCAATTAGCACCCTCTTCACTGGTCAATCCAACTAAAGGGATTATTACAACTCCACCCGTAAATTTCCTCAAACAAATTCATCCTCAGTGACTCCTGATACCCATTTTTGTAAGAAAACTCAACCAATGGAAGATAATCTTCCCACTTTTGTTGTTGATGCATCACATATACTCTCAGCATGTCCTCCAAAATCTTGTTGACCATTTCTATCTTCCCATCTTTCTACGGGTGATAAGTTGTGCTGAAGGCCAACTCTTTACCCAAACATGAAAATAACTCTTTCGAGAATATGGAGGTGAACTTAGCATCCCCGTGTGACAAAATATTCTTCGGAGCACCATGTAACCTCCCTATATCTCTGATGAAGACTTGTGCTACATTAGTAGCTGAATGAGTAGATTTCATTGAAATGAAGTGTGCTACCTTTGTCAACCTATCCACTGACAAATCTTTGAAATTTGGCTTTCTCATCTTTAAGATATATTACAAACCTCAAAAATTCTAGGAACTTACTCATGTAATCCTCATCTACCATCAATCCCATCTTTAGCTCATAGAACTCCTTGGCCTTACTGTCATAGTAACTCTCTGACAAGTACTTCTTTCTTGAATAGTCTCTTGAATTCATGCCAACTAAACTCCTATGTTGTTAGGTCCCTATATTACTAGTTTAGTCCCTTATTGTTGTTAGTGTAGCCCACCTTATTGTTATTGTTGTATACCTACAACCCCCATATTTTTATTATTGTGCCCTTACATTATTATTGTTAGGTTGGCTAGGATTATATTATGACCCCATGGAATCCTATATATAGAAAAGAGGTTTTTTCATTTGTATGATTGAAGAATTTTTCATTTATGTAATGTAAAGGAGGTTTCCCCCTCGAAGTGGCTTATTTCTAAGGTGTTGATATATGTTTTCTTCTATTTTTGGAGTTGGTTTCATAACATTTGGTATCATAGCTTTGGATTCTAGGGTTTCACTGCTCCAAACAAGTCATCGTGGCATTTTCGCTATAATATTTTTTCGACAAAGGTTTAGAAGCTAAAAACTTTATCACGTGAAGCCGAAATCCTGAGGAACTTAGTGTAAAAATTTCAGATCTTGGTTCGCAATATTTTTGAAGATATGATCTGTGGAAGTTAGAGTTGTTTTAGGCTCCCGAATTTCATTTCAAAGAGGTTGTTGGCACTGGAATCAACACTTGGACTGCAACAAGCACCTTAACAGACACATATTAAACTATAAAGAAATTTAACGATTTTTTTTGTGAGATTGGTAGGTGGTACAAACTTTGATTCACTGAAAAGAGAATTCAGTCAAATCCACAATTCTATTAATGAGGGTATTGTAACTTGATGTGGTAGCAAGGTGCAAGTTTGTAGTCTATGATGAGAGGAAATTAAAATATGAGAGGAAAATAAATAGGTCTGTAAAACATAAATCTATTGTTTTAGTAGAAATTAAAAAAAGTAGTATTTTGAAAATATTCCATTGAGAGAAAGCTATTTATAATCTGAAAATATTCCCACTAAAATATCATGAAGAATAACTATCATGAGTGATGCTCTTCCACTATTATAATATATATTTTATCAGGAATGCTCATTGTGTGAGACTTAAAAAAATCGATAAAACACATAAAAAACTTAAGAGACTAATAGAAACACATAACAGTACGATGATTTGCAAACTGGAACTGGAAGAAAGGAGATATGGAAATACAAATAAAGTAGACAATACACACAAAAAATTCGTAATAAGTCCTCAGTAGTATCATTCCATTTCATTCACAAAAAATATTACAGTTCATATAAGTCAAAATTCAATAACCACCAACCAACCCTGACTTCATATAAGTTTGGCATATATATACAAAATATGATACTATCATCTTCCACAGAAAAAGGTAAATCTATTTCAACAATCATTACGACCTCGTGCAAGAGGTGAGGCTTATCTAAAACTTTAATACATAGTGCCATGACATAATGAAAATAACAACATTAAGGCCAATAGTTTGAAGTGGTTTGTATGATGTGGAAGTTTTATGGGAAGACTCCTCTTTTGTTATGGTGCAACCAACTCCATAAAAAGTGAAAAAAATAGTGACAAAAAATTATTTTCTTCTCTAGTGACAAAATTTATATTAAATGCTGAAAAGTAATGTTCAATAAAATCCTAGACTTCATTCCTATAATTCTTCAATTTGGAGTTTTCACTTGGTAATTATTTCTCACCTGCTTAATCACCAACTCTGAATCACCAAAGGAAATTAGCTATTCTTCTCCCAAATCTTTCGCTGCCTTCATACCCAAGACAAGTGCTTCATAGTCAACAACGTTGTTAGTGGTAGCAAATTGTAGTTTGTATGATATGGTCACCTTCTTCTAAGTAGGATAAATGAGGACTACACTGGCTCCTGATCCTTCTCTTGAAGAAGCGGCCTGTGTCTCTGCAAATCTGACAAACTCTTAAGGATGACCGCATGAAACTCTACTTGTTTCTCTTGTGCCTAAATGATTCTATCATTATATTCCTTGATACTTAGTACACACACACAACTAAATCATTCATTATCACGGTCATGTCTTGAACTTCTTAAGGATGTCTTGGAAGAGTTTCTTCTTGTGGAAGAGTGATGAGAACAAGTGTAACTGTGATAGTGAATAGCAAAAACTATAACTAAATCCTACAGTACCATAGCTATTCTTCATTCATCATTATAATCTGTTGGAAGAGTGCCTTCTTGTGGAAGAGCTGGAATGAATATAACTACAGTATCTAGTTAAAACAACTATAAATTCAACTCCTAATTCTACAATACCATAGTCATTCAACATTCATCATTTTAATCTGTTGGAAGAGTGTCTTCTTGTGGAAGAGCTAGAATGAATACGACTACAGTAGCTTAAAACAAAACAACTACCAATTCAAATGCAAAACATAAAGGCAGCTAGGAAAACTTATCTAATTTACGCAAAAGAAATCCGTGCAAGAGGCAGGGGCCCTCTACCACTTGACGGCATTCAACTCCAAATTAAATCACGCCTTCAAAATAACTTTGTCTGCTCCATTAACGATGCAATAGTTTGAACATAATACTCTACGTCTTTAAGGACGTAACACAGAGTTTTAACAAAATCTAGCAGCAAATCTAATATGAAATCTCTAACATAGCTCTCGGTCTCCCAAGAGTTTATAAAGCAAATGCACGTAACAATAATTACAACAATTTAGGAACAATGTCTTTCCTAATCCGAATCATGTTAGGAGTCTTTGAAGTGGCTGCGTGAAGAAGAAAAGACATCTGGACTGAAACAGTCCTAGTAGGAGTCTTCCTTCATAAATGTGTTCCCCACGTTCAAAACCATACCCAGAATCCATTTCTTCCTCCATGATGAGCAACGAACCATGTAGACAAGACGTGGATCATGCCCATATGCGGTTTTTCTCAAGAGGCCACCTGGAACATACTCAAACATGAAGGCAGCTGCGGAATCGCCGGTTAGCTACGGAATGTCTGCATTCTGCAGCTAGTTCCGGTCAAAACGCTTAACAATGGAAAAAATCACAAAATTCAACAAGTCAGTCATGTAAATCATTCTAGAAGTAATTTTAACTATATTTATTGATCAATTGGGTTTAATATGGAAATGGACAAGGGAAAATGAGGTAAAATGAGGTGAAGGAAAGCACAATTTTGAGGCTCAACAAAAACCATCAGCTGAACCTAGGTTAACAACATCCACTTTATTTTCTAGAGGAGTAGCTTCAACTTGAGATTTTTTAGCAGAATTTTTTGAAACTAAAACCTCTTTAGATTCTAATGTAGATAGAGGTACCTTTTGCTTTGGAACATACTTTTTGTGTACCTTCTTGACTGACTGAGATGTGGCTTCAATTGATCTCTATTTTCCTTTAGCATCTTTGATAATTTTCTCTGGGTCAGCAACTGGAGTCACAATTGGAGATATATGATTCCCCCTTGTAGAAGGAGGTCTTGAAACGCCTCTTCCTCTTCGTGGAGTTGCTAGGTGAACAAATTTTCAATCTTCTTCAGGTCACCAATTCTTGTTCACCATCAAGAACTGATTACCAACAATTCATAACAATATACTCGAGAGAATATTTTGTTACAAGGACTTCGTCTCCCGACAAACGCACCAAAAGATGTTGGCGCTGGAATCAACACTTGGACTACACCAAGCACCTGACCAGAAAAATCTTAAACTATAATGCAATTTAATGATTTGTTTTGTGAGATTGGTAGGTGGTACAAACTTGGATTCAATGAAAAGAGATTTCAGTCAAATCCACAATTCTACTAATGAGGGTATTGTAACTTGATGTGGCAGCAAGGTGAAAGTTTGTAGTTTATGATGAGAGGAAATTGAAAGATGAGAGGAAAATAATTAGGTCTGTAAAATAGAATCTATTGATTTAGTAGAAATTGAAAAAAGTAGCAGTTTGACAATATTCCATTGAGAGAAAGCTATTTCTAGTCTGACAAGATTCTCACTGAAATATCATGAAAAATAACTATCATGAGTGATTCTCTTCCACTGTTATAATATATATTATCAGGAATTCTCACTGTGTGAGATTAAAAAAAACTGATAAAACACATAACTAGCTTAAGAGACTAATAAAAACACATAACAGTATGAACTAGAACGCAAACTAGAACTAGAAGAAAGGAGATATGGAAACACAAATAAAGTGGACAATACAGATAGAAAATTGGTAATAAGTCCTCAGTAGTATCATTCCATTTCATTCACAAAAAAAAATTACAGTTCATATAAGTAAAAATTCAATAACCACCAACCAACCCTGACTTCATATTAGTTTGGCATATATATACAAAATATGATACTGTCATCTTCCACAGAATTAGGTAAATTTGTTTCAACATTCATTACAACCTCGTGCAAGAGGTGAGGCTTATCTAAAAATTTAATACGGAGTGGCATGACATAATGAAAATAACAACATTAAGGCTAACATTTTGAAGTGGTTTATATGATGTGGCAGTTTTATGGGAAGCCTCCTCTTTTGTTTTGGTGCAACCAACTCCATAAAAAGTTGAAACAACAGTGAAAATGGTGTGTGACTGTTCCTTGAATGTTGCTCGGTGTTTGGTAAAAACATGCTGGTACTGAGAGTAGTGGTAAAAAATTGTTTGAGAGAAATTCTATCGCTGTTCTGTTGTTCCTTTCCCTTTTTTGGTTGAAGACCCTTTGTAATGGCGGAAAAACCTGGAACTTTTGGATATAATGATGGAGGTTCATTTTATGAGGAATTATAAATAAAACCATTTGAAATGGGTTTAATTGATAGAGGAGATATGGAGTGGAATAAATGATAAGAGAGGGGGGGTAGTGACGTGGTGAAGAAGTGGGACCGATCGCAGATCGTGCATTGTAAGTTTTATTGTGAAATGCGGGAGTTAAATGTTGAACATGGAGAAGATGTGCGATGAGGGTGGAGGTGATGTGGCAGAGAAATGGGACCGATCATAGATCCTGCATCGAAAGTTTTATAAAAATACATACTCGTGCAATCAACAACTTTTATCAGAAATTTAAACAAAACCATAATTGTTCCCGAACAATATGCATTCACGCGGAATTGTGGTTCTTGGGCCCCATAACCAGTTGACCAATAGGAAGAAATTGCAAATCAACCGCCCACAAATTTGAATTTACACTGAAAATGGCTAAACCATAAACTCTGCGATTTGTGAAATCACGCCGGTGCGCTACGTCGACACATGTCCCTTGCCTCATTGCGTTGCAAATTGCTTAACATACCATGCGAAGCCTTAATGATAAACTTTAAAAACTACAATTTGCGAAATCGCTCCATCTGCGCTTTAATATCCACTGTTGATCTATGCCCAGATCTGATGGTCTTCCTTGCTTTCCCCTTAGCCTCATCGCATCACAAATCACTTAACATACCATGCGATCTAACTTAACGATAAAACTTAAAAACTGCGATTTGCGAAATTGCTCCATCTACATTTTAATCTCCATCGTTGATCTATGCCCAGATCTAACGGTCTTCCTTTCTTGTTCTTCACCTCATCGCATCGCAAATCACTTAACATACCATGCAATTTGACTTAACAATAAACTTTAAAAACTGCATTGTTCAAAGTTGCTCCATGTGCTCTTTAATCTCAGCCGTTGGTCTACTCCCCTTTGGATCTGCGATTAGATCATGGCCATCCATTAATTTTGCACGCGGTTCTTCCATGTTGCTTCATTCCTCAGTCTATTTCCTGGCCAGATTCCTTTAAATATTATCTGTTGCTATTCTCTAGATCTCCCACTTTGTTGGCTAAGCTATTTTCTTTATTGCACTTTGATTTTAAAAGATCTTTGGATTTTCTGAGCGTAATTTACCCTTTGAAAAATGATTTTTGTTTGCCGTAGCCTCTTTGTGAGATAACCAAAATATCGGTGAAATAGGCATACTGCTTGTGTGTCTTAACAATTTCTAAAAATAGGCGCAGCACTATGTATTATTATTTGTAGTAGATTTGCAACAAAATTGCTTGTATTCCAGATTAGATGACTACAATTTTATTACCCAAACATCAACTAACCTTTAACACTAAAATGAGCCAAAACAAATATTTTAACTTATTTTAGGACTCTAAAACAAAAAAACACCTATTTACTTAAAAATACCTTGATGTTGGGACTCTTTTTTAACTTTTATCGTAAATGACTCAAACTTTGGACATGGACTAAGACACAATAAAAATTTGAAAACAGTGACACAATGGAAATTACACCATTAAAATTTTCAATGCTAATAGAGGTGGCCATGGGAAAATAGTCATAACTCTCTCTCTTGAGCATCAGATTGGATTTTGTAAAACGTGGTCGCAATTACACATATTTTGGTTTCCTGTATATCAGCCCCGAGCCGGGAGGAAAGCCGTGACGGGTAGCTTTGTGCCCACAAGTTCACTATTGAACCGATCTATAATTAGGGTTCGGTGGGAGATTGAGCATAAATTTGTCTTAAATAATCAAATGGGAATGCTGCTGTGGCATTTAGAAAGAGATTGGAGGGATCTTGTAGGACTGAATTTAAGATATTTGAAGATCCAAAATCACAAAAGGAATAATTCGGTTTCAATATCGAGCTTCTCAAAAGTAAGAAAAATGTGTGTATTTTGTTTTCGAATTGCATAAGTCTTGTGTGAAAAATCAGATTGAATTGATCCCAAGGGCATATTGTAGCATAGATACCAGTATTGGGTTCTAAAATTCCACCTAAAAAGAATTCAACACCCATTAAGCCTTTAGAAGTCTCTACTATTAATATAAATATAGGATTCATAATTTTGACTTGACTGATGGTAGTGTTTTAAA